>JAJIBD010012393.1:0-34332 GCA_021461705.1 Cryptotis parvus
AGCCTTGAGGGTGCTGGGAGTCCCAGAGCTACCCATGGAGGCTCCCCACAGTGATGATAGCACTTATTATGGGAGGCACCTATCCCCCTACCCTGGCGCCTACCAGAAGCAATTTCTCCAGGAGGCATCTTTCCCCCCACTACCCTGGCTCCTACCAGAAGCAATTTCTCCAGGAGGCATCTTTCCCCCCCTACCCTGGCTCCTACCAGAAGCAGTGTCTTGGCGGGGGAGGGAAGGATGACTCGCCTAGGCAGCAATCTGGAGGAACAGAGCATGCTCAGCTCAGCATCGCCACACCCCCCGAAGTTTCCACCATCCTGCCCTGCTGGTGACTGAGGACAGACTCTGGGCAGCTGGCAACCCTGCCTGGCAAACATGCTGATGTGGGGCCTCCACACATGCTGCTGCTAACACAGGTGGGGGGTCAGAGAATCAATGCCACGCCTATGAGCTACCTATAACATCCAGCGCACAAACATACAAAATAGGTGTTCATGTATTTACTCATTCATTTCTATTTAGGGCCCTATCCAAGGGATACTGAGGGCTTATTTCCGGCTCTGTGCTCAGGGATCACTCCTGAAGCCATCATATGCAGTGTGCAGGGTCTCACTGTCAGCCCAGGGTCTTGGGGTCATCATCATACGTGTGTGCAGGATCTAACTCGACAGCCACGTGTTCAAACTGTCCAATTATTGTTCACGCTTGTTCTCAGAATCCTTTTTTATAGGGCAGGGAAGATCGCCCAGGAGTAGCCTTTGGGAACCAAAATCATTCGAAAACCTTTTGCGTTTTGTTTTTGTTTTTTTTGGTCTTAAGGGCCACACTTGGTGGTACTCAGGGTACTAAGGAGGTACTCTTGGCTCTGTACTCAGGAATCACTCCTGGCCCTCTAAAAAAGAGGAAATAGGGGCCAGAGAGATAGTACAGGAGTTAAGACACTTGCCATCCCTTCACCAGTGCACATTTCCCAGCACCGATGTCCCCAGTTTCCCTCCTGCCACACCCCTACCCCAGTGTCTGTCTGTCTCTGTCTGTCTGTCTCTCTCTCTCTCTCTCTCTCTCACACACACACACACACACACACACTTTATAGTCATTACAGTTTGCAATACAGGTGCATAAATGGTATCTGGTAATATCCCTTTACCTTCTTTCACCACTTAATTCCTGTCCAGAGTGATTATTTCCAACTCATTGTCACACTGGTCCCCTTCGCTGTCCTAACTGCTCTCCACCACCACCACACACGGCAGGCTGCCAACCATAGACCAGTCCTCCTGGCCCTCATTCCTATTCTCCTTGAATATTAGTCTCACACTGTTTTTTATACCCCCCAGCCCCTCTCCCTGACTCATTTCACCCCGAATGATACACTCCATGTCTATTTATAAGCAAATGTGACTTCATTCTCTTGGTGAGCTGCTTTTTCGTATGCTTGATCCACATAGCTAGTCAGTCCCTTATCAAGAAGATGTAAGTGTTTTGCAGGCAACAGACTGCTGAATTTTCTCCTATAAATCAGTTATTACCTGTTGGGTGATGCCCTACTTAGCTTCCAGCTACACTTAGTTTGCAGCCCCTCCCAGCTCTGCTAGGGAGGCTTTGAATCAGCTTTGGGTGCTTGTAAACACCACAAGGCCATCTGAAGTGCTGCATTTCAATAGAGCTGTTTACCTGTTTTCATCTCTAGACAGCCCAGTCCACTATGAGCCGGGCTGGGAAGTTTTGGGGGATTTCTATTATAAAATAAGCTGCAAGAAGAGAGAAGGCCCCTTTTTTGCCATTGTGGCTTCTCTTGGAGTTTTGCTTCTCTGTCCTCTCCCTTTTCTCTGTTGAGCTTCAACACGTGGTGGCAGACATCTTGGCCTACACGTGGCTGGGACCTAGCTGGGAACCCAGAGTCTGGAGTTTTCCCTGCTCTTGGATTGTGTATCAGAACCTGTGATAGTCCGCGATCACGATCATCCCGTTGATCATCTATTTGCTAGAGCGGGCACCAGTAATATCTCCATATGTCCTGTCTCATGCCAGTAGAGCCAGGGGCATCGCTTGCCGCTAGGAACATAAAGAGCCTCAAACCATTATATTAGGTCATGGGAATGACCTAATATAAGTGTTACTGGAATTTGGCATATCATATACAACACGAGAAGCTTGCCAGGCTTGTCGAGACGGGAGGCAAACTCTTTTAAACACCTCCAAATAAAGCATTTATTGATGAACTGCTGCGCCACAAGTGGCCGCACGAGCCGGGCCTGTGATGGGCTGGTCTGCTGGGTGGAGTTCTGACGCAGAGGGAAGTCCAGAAGTGGAAAATGGCGGCGCGCCGTGGAGTGAGGAGCGGTGGTCTGGCTTGTTGTGAGGCTCTGCCGAGGTGGTGGGCCAGGTCTAGAACCCGCCATGCCTCCCGACTGCCTCATGAACGGCTTTGCACAGGGAGAGCAAGGAACAGCTCTGCCCCATGTGTGAGAGTCTCTGGACCAGCATACCTGGGCCGGATTGAGGAAAAAGCTGCGGCAACAATCTATATATAGGCATGAAGATATTGATTAGGAGGTTTCAGTGATGAGGATTTACAAATCAGATTAACTCTTGTTATCCAATTTATCCTATGAGAATAAGTGGAAATGAAGATAAGTTCATAAAGAAGTGAAATTTAGGAATGTCATGTACTGCAGATCACAGTTTTAGAAATGCCACAGGACAGCAAGGTTACCCTAATGGTGGGTGCAAGTTGGGACCAAACTGAACCATAGGGAATAAAGGAAGGAAAGAAAATAGCCTAAACATAATGTTCATTGAGCATGGATTGATCAGTACTAGATTATGGTGGTGGTGGGAGGGAGCTCTTCTCTGGTTTTCCCCCTTTTCATTGGTGCAGCAATTTCTCCAGAAAACTGCACTGGAGTCCTGAGTTTTCATCCATTCCCGCTGGCTTCGGAGGTAGAAGGAACTCACTTCCTGGTATTGCTGGGGGCCCTAGAGGCTCCCCTGACATCTGGCGTCCCTGGGTGGGCATCCCCACATCTGGAGATCCCACCAAGATGTTAATGAACTTTTCCTGAAGCTGGAAGTAGAATTTAAACCGTGAATTAAAATGGGTTACCTTGGGCCAGAGCGATAGCCCAGTGGGTAGGGCGTTTGCCTTGCACGCCGCCGGCCCATGCCGGCCCAGGTTCGATCCCTGGCATCCCATATGGTCCCCCCGAGCATTGCCAGGAGTAAGTCCTGAGTGCAGAGCCAGGAGTAACCCCTGAGCATTGCAGGGTGTGACCCAAAAAAGCAAAAAAAAAAAAAAAAAAAAAAAAGGGTTACCTCTTGGAGGTTTTTCCTTTGTTCTGGCTTCACCTGTTTTTTCAGGTGCTAGCAGCAGTTGTGGCTTTTGTAACTCCCGCTTGTCTTTCAGAGAGTCATAAAATTAAATCTAGCAAACAGATATTAAAGCTTGATGATAACTTAGAGGAAGAAAAGAAACATCCAGAGGAGGCAGACTCTCAAACCGAAAATCTCCCCCACAGTTAATACTTCCAAAGGCAGAGATGCCCCTCTGATGGAGACTGATGCTCAACTTGAGGGCTTCTCCTAAAACTCTTAAAAACTCTGATAAGGATGAAGGGGAGAAACAGATTAATTCCCCGAGCGGTCCAGGCCTCATAAGGCTTGTAGTTCCTCCTGTTCTCAATTTAATAATCAAAGAACAAAGCTCTGGGAACTTCACAACATTCCTCATGACCACTCTTTGTTTTGGCCTTTTCTGGTGTTAACTCATGTGATTTTTGTGATAAAACTGCACCTCTCCAACGGGAGCTGAATGCAAGTTCTGGAGAGCAAGTTGTCAAGTTTAAGGTAGAGGCTTTCCTGGGCCTTTGGTTTAAGGAAATGAAAAGGCAGATTTTTTGGTGGCATCTTTATTTAATTCAGCTGGAAAAGAGCTTTAGGCTCTATCCACAATTGCCTGCCACTTTCATGTGCAACATAACTTTCCATGGAGATAAACTGGACTAAATTGTCTGATTTTTATTTGTCTGTGCTCTGTCCCACACGGCTGGAGGTTTGCAGACAATTAAGTTATGTGATTGGATATTTATGGTAAATGACTTCTGGCAAATGGATAGTTTTGGCGAATGATTTATGTAAAATGTTATGGCTAATGACAAATTGTTAAACGTGCTCAAAATACTTTCAAAATTCGGTTGCTGAAGCAACAAAAGACAGGTATCTTTAACATTATTCACCTTAAAATTGTCCCAAGAAGAGCCACTGAAAAACACTGAAGCAGACACAAAAATTAATTATAAATGGGTAGCAGATCTAAAAAATACCTAATTTTTTTTCAATATAGTCTTAATTTTAAATTGCAAACTGCTGTTCAAACCTCTCAAATTGGTTCATTTTTTAATAATCTTGCTTTGCAGCCTGCTGAACATGGTCCATCTTTAATAACAATAATTTTGCTTTACAGTCTGTTGATCTTGATTCATCTTTAATAAAAATAACCTTGCATTGCAGCCTGTGGATGCTTTAGCTGGAGATAACCCCTTTATTTTCTAAAAACAAAACAAAACAAAAAAAACCTGCCTTGGAGTGAGTTTAAAGGTAAAAGCACCCTAAATAACCCTCCAAAAGGAGGTACCATAAAAAATATATATGTTTTCTAAGTGTTTGGTGTGTAAGTGTCTTAATGTTTCCTTGCTGCCTTGGAGTGAGTTTAAAGGTGAAAGCACATGAATAACCCTCAAGGAGAAGGTATTTTGTAAGAATTTTCTAAGGATGGGGCCGGAGCGATAGCCCAGCGGGTAGGGCGCGTTGCCTTGCTCGCTGCGCTGCCGCCCATGCCGGTCCGGGTTCGATCCCCGCATCCCATATGGTCCCCCGAGCACCGCCAGGAATGATTCCTGAGTGCAGAGCCAGGAGTAACCCCTGAGTATTGCCGGGTGTGACCCAAAAAAGCAAAAAAAAAAAAAAGTTTCAAGGATTAATGATAGTTTCCTTTTTAACGTTTTTTGCTCACGGGTATTTACAGAAAAAAGAACTTGGCTGCTACAGATTCCTTCTATGATGCTCAAGGCTTTGGACTCTGATCACAGTGCTCATTACAAATAAGTTTGTTAAATCAATGAAAAAAAAATTTTCTAATGACTGTTCACAGGATAAGACATTGGAATGCAATAGACTTGTGCTACAGTGCTCAATACTGAAACTCCTAAAACCGTGCTCACTAAAAATTTGATAATTTGCAAAAAATGATTTTTTCTAATGTTCTATTCACAGAAAAAGACACTTTCTCACCATCATATCTGTTGGCTTTATATTCATGAAGCGCTTGATTTGTTACCATTCATCACCCTAGATGGGTCATATATACAACTATAATATACTGATCGATCAAATGTGTGTGTGTGTGCATGTGGTGGCCACCATTATGTATGTGATTAACATGTCTACGTTATGTCTCAGCTACTACCTTCTCAATTTCTGACCACTACAAACCTCTATTGAATTCATCAGCTCCACTGCTGACCTACTAGACTCATCATTTTTTTTTTTTTTGCTTTTTTTGGGTCACACCCGGCAATGCTCAGGGGTTTCTCCTGGCTCTGCACTCAGGAATTACTCCTGGCGGTGCTTGGGGGACCATATGGGATGCCAGGGATCAAACCCGGGCCGGCATGGGGCGGTCGCGTGTAAGGCAAATGCCCTACCCGCTAGACTATCGCTCCAGTCCAGACTCATCAATTTTGGATTCATCAATTCTCATACTTAGCTCCCCTGCTCCACCCATGTTGGAGCTTCTTTATGTTCTTTTCTCCATCCCGGACTTGGATTCCTGCCAAAGCCCTAATGTCTCTATTTGTGACTAATCTTGGAAAATGTTTTTATCTTGCCTAAGATTAAGTGACAGGTATGATTACCGGGCCAGTGTTCCCTTGCTGAAGAAGCCCTGCAAGATGCCTACACCGATGTTCCGGACAACTGTTCCAGTGCTCCTGAGACCTGATTCAGCATTCCTGACAATTCAATGAGGTTTTTTTTTTTTTTTTTTGCTTTTTGGGCCACACCCGCAATGCTCAGGGGTTTCTCCTGGCTCTGCACTCAGGGAGTTACTCCTGGCGGTGCTCAGGGGACCATATGGGATGCCGAGGATCGAACCCTGGCCAGCATGGCCGGCCGCGCAGCAAGGCAAATGCCCTACCCGCTGGGCTATCGCTCTGGCCCCAATTCAATGAGTTCTTGATTGTTGCTCTCCAGAGACTCATTCACATGATCACCGCTACTGCTGTTCCAAAAGTAGTCCCACAGACTTTGTTCCAGACACACGACTTTACATAAAATATGGCAAATTAACTCTCACTAATTATGGATAGTGCAAACTATAGTTCGTTATAGTCAGATAGCTAGAAACACTTTATCATAAACTTTGCTTTGGGTCCAAAAACAAGTTAGGATCCTGAAGTAACATGTAATATCACTTTGTAATTGGAAATGTTTCTTTTTATTTAATTTTCTGTATGTGTTAGCCCAAATTTTGTATTTTTTTTCAGTTTTACTTTAGTAAACTAAACAGGGGACATTGATTTTAAAAAATCTATTACCACTATAGATTTTATTTTATTTTATTTTGCCTTTTTGGGTCACACCCGGCAATGCTCAGGGGCTACTCCTGGCTCTGCACTCAGGAATTACTCCTGGCGGTGCTCGGGGGACCATATGGGATGCCGGGGACCGAACCCAGGCGGGCAGAGGCCGCGCCGTGCAAAGCAAATGCCCTACCCGCTGGGCTATCGCTCCGGCCCCCTACCACTATAGATTTTAATCTCACTAAAACCTAAAGTCATTGTGGATAAATTAACTATGGTATATCTACACAATGGAATATTACATAGTTAGGAAAAATGAAGTCATGAAATTTGCCTATAAATGGATGGACATGGAGCGTACCATGTTGAGTGAAATCAGTCAGAAGGAAAAGGACAGATATAGAATGACTGCATTAATTTGTGGGATATAAAAAAATAGTATAAGATTAATTCCAAGACCAGATAAAACGGGGGCCAAGAGGACTTGTCAATGGCTAGAATCTACCACATGTGCGTAGGGGGACAGAGGGTAGGAAAGATAAAGATGGGGCCAGTTCAACAATAATAGTTTGACATGGTAACGCTAGACTAGAACCAGCACTGAAAGTAGGTAAAGTGATATACATGATAACCCCTTAGTGAATGCACTGCAAACCACAATGCACAAAAGGACAAAGAGAGGGAGAGAGTGGAAAAGCAGAGACAGGTGGGGGTGGGGGGGAGGGAAACTAGGGACACTGATTGTGGGAAATGTGCACTGGTGGAGGGATGGGTGCTGGAACACTATGACTGAAACCCAATCATGGGGCAGCCTCATTTGCTCCACTGCAAGCAGCTCTTCCTGTTCACCTGAAATTTTCTACATCTTCCATCTATTTATTAGACACACTAGTCCCGCCACATTATTACTAGACTGTTGAGCTTCACCACTGTGCTACCAATTTTGTTTCCCTCTTGCTCATCCACTCATTTGCTTGTCTTCACACTCCGGCACCACATGGTTCTCATATATTTTCTTTTTTGTCTGTCTGGTTTTGAGGCCACTCAGTGGTGCTCCAGAGCATGCTCCCCACTGTGTTCAGGGATCATGGTTAGCTGTATCTAGGAGACTGATACGTGGTGCCCTGGGACAGAACCAGGGTCACCTTTCTGCAAGCCCTACCCATTGTATTACCTTTCTGGCGAGCCTCTGGTATGTTCTTTTTGACATTCCAAACAGGGAACTCTGAAAATCCCCAAGCTTCAGATATCATCTCTCTACTTCTCTTTTTTTTTTTTAGGGGGGTTTTGGGCCACACCCTGCAGTGCTTGGCTTCCTGATTCTGTGCTCAGGGATCACTCCTTGAAGCTGCTCAGAGTATCATATGGGGTGCCAAGGATCAAACCTGGGTCACTGGCATTGCAAGGCAAGTGCCCTACCCACTGTACTCTCTCTCTCCAGGCCCCAGCTGCCATCTCTTCGATCAGAAACAGCGCCCAGAAACTCCTGTCTTCTTGGACACTCAGCATCACCTTTCCTCGGCAGTGTGGCCTCCTTCCTGCCCTGCCACCACTGATATTTTTAGTTTGCTTTAAAAAAAAAATCCAGAAAGAACGTCAGCACTTTCCTTTCTACAGCCATTAGCTCGCTCACCACTTTTCTACGGCATCAGTTAACTTCTCTGGGCCCTAGTGGGGCAGCAGTGAGGCTGGGCAGGCAGGCCCTATTTCTCGGGCTCGTTCTCCCACTCTCCTGTCGTGGTACTTTGCAGTTACACCCAAGTCCTATATCTCCCCTCTCATCCTCACGACGTTTATTTTAAGCTGGTTTGAGCGAACTTTGCTGCCACATCTCCACAATGCCGTGCTCTGCAGCTTCTCAGAGGGCTTGCATACAGGTCTATTCCACAAAACCAGTACACAGAATAAGCATGATCCAAAATGTGCAAAGAGCTTGTGCTTCACAAGTTTCCTTTCCAGGTATCAGTACAGCGACATAAGCTTGGTTCCACAGAGAAGGAAAATACTTCCAGAGGATGATTAGACTAGTCCAAGACAAGTTCACCAAACTCTCTTTCCCTTATAATGAAGGCCCCTGGGGCCCTCGGATATGGTTCAAAGTGGAGCATATGCTTTGCAAGCAGGAGTCCAGACTGAACTCCTGGCATGTGGTCCCAGAAATACCATCAAGAGTGGCCCCAAGCACTGTCAGGTGCAGTGCAAAGGGGGAAAATGTAAAGCCTGGCACACTGTATTAGTGAAACCCATAGAACATAACCATCTAGTACTAGTCTCTCTCTCTCTCTCTCTCTCTCTCTCTCTCTCTCTCTCTCTCTCTCTCTCTCTCTCTCTCTCTCTCTCTCTTCCTCCCTCCCACTTCCCTTCCTCCTCTCTCCCTCCCTCCTCCTGTGGGTGGAGTCAGGAGAGTATAATCTTTGAGGCAAACAAAAAAAGGCAAAACATTGAGAGAGAGACAAATAGTTTTCTTTTCCTTCTTTTTTTTTTTTTTTTTTAGGTCAGACCCAGCAATGCTCAGAGATTACTTCAGGCTCTGCACTCAGGAATCACCCCTGCCAGTGCTTGGAGAACCATATGGGATGCAGGCGATCAGGTTGGGCATGTACAAGACAAACACACTCCCCACTGTGCTATTGTTCTTTTTTTTTAGGGGGTTTGGGCCACACCCTGAAGTGCTTGGGGTTCCTGATTCCTAAGAAAGCTACAGCTTTCTTTTCTTTTTTTTCCTTTTATTTTTTTATTTTTTAAGTATTTTATTATACCACTGTGAGATATACAATTACAAAGATATACAATTAAAAAAGTTCATATTTGGGTTCTGGTCATAAAGTGTTCCAGCACCCATCCCTCCACCAGTGCCCATCTCCCACCACCAACTACACGGTTCCCTCCCCCTTTCCCCAGCCTGCCTCCATGGCAGGTTCTTTATTTCTTTTCTTTCTCTCTCTCTCTCTCTCTCTCTCTCTCTCTCTCTCTCTCTCTCTCTCTCTCTCTCTCTCTCTCTCTCTCTCTCTTCCTTCCCTTCCAGACTATGGATTACAGAACATACATTAAAGGGTTGTCATGTATATCTTTTGCCGCTACAGCTTTCTTAAGGATACTCAAATTCTTTTTTTTTTTTTTTGCTTTTTTGGGTCACACCTGGCAATGCTCAGGGGTTACTCCTGGCTCTGCACTCAGGGAATCACTCTTGGCGGTGCTCGGGAGACCATATGGGATGCCGGGGATCGAACCCAGGTCGGCATGGGCCGGCCGCATGCAAGGCAAACGCCCCTACCCGCTGGGCTATCGCTCCGCCCCGGATACTCAAATTCTTAAAGCTGTTCCTGTATTTTAGAAAATTCAAAAATCAATTTTCCTGAGTATCTTTTTTTTTTTTTTTTTTTTTTTTGCTTTTTTTTTGGGTCACACCTGGCAATGCTCCTGGTTCTGCACTCAGGAATTACCCCTGGTGCTCAGGGGACCATATGGGATGCCGGGGATCGAACCCGGATCAGACGCATACAAGGCAAACACCCTACCTGCTGGACTATCGCTCCGGCTGAGTATCTCCTTAAAAGATCTGCAGAGGGGCTGGGAGACAGCCCAAAGGGCTGACCCAGGCTTTGCACGTGGAAACCTGGGGGTTCTAGCCTCACCCAGAAAAGGGTTTGGGCCCAGAGAAACAGAGCTGTGATAGTCCCTGCCTTACACGCAGCTGGAGCTGTCACCCTGAGCTGGACCTGGAACACAGACCCACTTATGGTCTATATTCCATCATCAAGCTACACCGCTGGCCTGAAACTGCTTCCCTCACTCTTTTTTTCCTCTCTTTCCTTTACTTTGTGTGTGTGTGTGGGGAGGTGGTAATGGGGGCTAAGGGGATTTCAAACAATAGAAAGATTTAGAAGAGAGCAGGAAGGAAAGGGAGCCATTGGGACCCCAGCTGGGCAGCATGCAAGACACACGTACATTAAAGGGCTGTTTAGTCACGCAGAGCATCCTGAGCATACAGCATCTTCCTTCACTGCAATCTCAGGCACATCCAATCACAAATAGTTAAAAATATGACTGATGTAAATACAGATTTATGCTAGCTACACCATTTTAAAATCTAAATTCTTTCAAAAACTTCCAAACTGCTATAATGCAGCATCAGTTTACTAGTCCCCAGGCTGGGTGATGGATCAAAGTCTCAAAAAAAAAAAAAAAAAAAAACCAAATATGAACTTTTTAATTGTATATCTTTGTAATTGTAAAAATAAAAAATTTTAAAAAAAAAGAAAGAAAAGGCTGGAGGGTGTCTCTCCATGCAGGAACCTGGGTTCCATCCGTGGCACCACACGGCCCAAGCAACGATTCCCAAGCACCAAGCCAGCCAGGAGTGGCCTGAATGCTACTGGGTGTGGCCATTTAAAGGAAAAAGAGAAAAAGGAGAAAACAAAATCTTGGGCTCCAAAGGTGCAGTGGCTGAGAGCGCCTGCTTCACACCCTGGCAGTATTTGGTCAGTCAAGAAGTCAAGTCTCCTGGGGCCCGACATGCACCAGCTGACCACACAACCTTGTTCTTGGGGACTCCCGCTGCCCTCAGAAAGGAAAGAAAGGCACCTGCCTGCCTCTCTTGACCAGTCTCTGGAAACCACAAATATTCATTTTCTGACTCTACAGAAAGGCCTATTGTGAATATTTCATGTAAATGAAATCAAATTATTTATCTTTTTTTGTGTCTGGCTCTTTCCCATAGCATAATTATTTTCAAGATTCACTGATGTTACAACATGTATCAATATTTCATTCATTTTATGTATGTATATATCATGTTTTATCTATCGAGGAATGGTATTTTAAGATAAGTACTTTTACTGCCTACCTGAATACTGCAAGATTACAAAAAATTCAACTCAAATGCTATTTATTCACATTCAGAACTCTTGGTCCACTTTTCACATTTTACTCTTATTGATTTATAAAGATCCCCATAATGTTTATCCTACTGTACTCATAAATACCCCACATAATGTCTACTGGATTGTTTCAGTATCTGGTAGATACTCTGCCCCATACACGGCCATGTTCTCTCAGCATCCGTAGATACTCTGCATCCTATAAATGGCCTTGTTCTCTCGCATCCATAGATACTCTGCCTCCTCTACACGGCCTGTCTCAGCATCTGCAGATACTCGCGCCCTATACACGGCCTTATTCTCTCAGCATCCGTAGATACTCTGTGTCCTATACACGGCCTTGTTCTCTCAGCATCCGTAGATACTCTGCATCCTATACACGGCCTTATTCTCTCAGCATCCGTAGATACTCTGCGCCCTATACATGGTCTTATCTCTCAGCATCTGCAGATACTGTGTCCTATACATGGCCTTCTCTCTCCAATTTCCATATGGGTAACCTGATCTCACTCAAGTCTCCAAGTCTTTGGTCCAGCTAGCAGTATGTGATTCCAGTGATCAAATTCAGCCCTTCACTGGGTGTGTAGATGGGGAAGATTCTTCTACTCTCCGGCTCTTGTGATCGCAAGAGTTACAATCTCAGGAGTTTGGGCTATTTCCATTATCTCGCCACATAGACCAAGATACCATTGAGATTACTCTGTATGAAGAGAACAGGGGCTGGAGCGATAGTACTGTGGGGAAGTTGTTGCCTTGCATGTAGCCAAACCAGGTTTGATTCCCAGCATTCCATATGGTCCCCCAAGCACCACCAGGAGTCATTCCTGAGCGCAGAGCCAAGAATAATCCCTGAACATCACCAGGTATGACACAAAAAGATAAAGGAAAAGAACAAAAGACAAAGAATAGCAGAGATAACCTATGGAGGAAATGAGGGGCCAGAGAAATAGTAAACATGTAGAGCGCTTGCCTTCATGTACCAGACATCAGCCAGTTTGCTCCCTAGTACCCCATATGATTCCTCAATCCCTGCCAGGAGTGATCCCTAAGCACAGAACCAGTAAGCCCTGACCCACCACTGTGTGTGGTCCCTAAGAGAGAAAAAAGGAAAAGAAAGAAAAAGAGAGGGAAAGAGATGGGCCAGAAAGACGGTGGTACAGGGGTTAAGGCATGAATCCAATACCCAGTACTCCATGGTCCCCTAAGCAGAACCACCAGGTGTGACACCTGTTGAACCCCTCCCTCCCCATTTTTAAGAAGAGGGATCAGAAAGACAGTCAAGAGGTAAGATGCGGGCCGGAGCGATAGCCCAGCGGGTAGGGCGTTTGCCTTGCACACGGCCGGCCCAAGCCGGCCCCAGGTTAAATCCCCGGCATCCCATATGGTCCCCCAGCACCGCCAGGAGTAATTCCTGAGTGCAGAGCCAGGAGTAACCCCTGAGCGCCGCCGGTGTGACCCAAAAAGCTAAATAAATAAATAAATAAATAAATAAATAAATAAATAAATAAATAAATAAATAAATAAATAAATAAATAAATGAATGGATGAATGAATGAATGAATGAATAAATAAATAAATAAATAAATAAATAAAAAGAGGTAAGATGCTTTGCCTTACATGCAGCTGACCTTGATTCAAATCCCCAAGACCGCACATGGTCCCCTGAGCACCACCCAGGGTCATTTCTGGGCAGAAAACCAAGAACAGCCCCTGAGCACCCCTGAGCACTGTGGCCTTCAACAATAAATAGGATATGGCAAAAGAACTATGGGTAGCCTATGGTACCCCCAGCACTGCACAAAAGCAATAAGATCAGCTGTAACTGTTCTTTGGTTCCTTAGGATGAAAAGTTATTCTACATTTCTATCATCACAGAGTCAGTTATAATACGTGCCCCCCTTTTTTGGTTAAGGTTTCTGTAATTTCTATTCAAGAGTCCTATATCGCTGAGAGTTGAGGAGCTGAGAAACAACACGGGGGTCAGGGTACATGGCTGACCTAACCCATGACTAAATACCCAGCACTGTCAGGCCCAGCACATCGGGGCATCACCCTGGGACTGGCACCCAGAAACCACGAGTACTACTGGGGATCTCAGGGATCAGAGAAATCGTCCAGCAGTTACAGAGCCTGGGACAACCCCAGTTCAATCCTGAGCACTGTGGGAAGTGACCCCAAGCACAGAGCAGCCCTTAGCACTGCCTGGTGTGGTCTAGACACACACTCCTCCCCCCCCCACACACCCCAACAAAAGTTGCACTGCTGGATCGCCAAATCACAGTATCTTTGCACCCATTACTATTCTGCAAATAGCAATCTCATTTCCTCAGATGCAAATCTACCTTTTGGTACTCCACTACATGACTACTTACACTTACATGGTAAATGGTTTAAGATCCTTTAGGAAAAAAGTCATATTTTCATAAGAAAATCTAAACTGTCTTGAAAACAAGTAATCTGTATTTCGCTTTACTCCTGGGTTTCATTCAGCCCCCTCCTGGAAGGTCGCTCCTTAGCACAAGCCATGCTGTACCAGGATCAAACCCAGCACAGCATGTGTCTAGCCAACTGTCTACCTGTCAGCTGATTTCTTTATTAAACAAAAAATCCCAAAAAATGTACTAAAGAATGACCCTGGGCCTGCAGAGATACACGGGAGCCAACTTCAGTGGGCTACTTTTCCAAAAGGACACCCTGTCCAGCATGAGTACGTTCCATAAGGTTCCTATAACCAATTCTGCACAGATGTAATTATTACATTATTATACTGTGTCAGTTAGATGGACGCTGAAAAATGTCTTAAACGACACCACAGGAAAATTAATTTTAATGAATCAGCTCCACCACGTCCACTGACGCAGTGGACTGCTGCTGCCCTCACCACACCAGAAGCGCAGTTTCCTCACTCTCCTGGCAGTACCTACGCCTGCATCTGGCTCAATCTACTGCTGCCCTCACACATCTGGAAAGCGCAGTTGCCTCCATACTCCTGGCAGCACCTGCTTCAGGCTGCAACTGCTGTTGCCCTTACCACATCTGGAAAATGCAGTTCCTTCCACGCTCTTGGCAGCACTTCCCTTGACACAATCCTTTTCCCAAAATCCAATCTACCACTTGTCATTTGATTGGTTTTTAGTGGTGCTAGAGAAACAAAACACAACCCCCAAAGTATTTTCTTAAAACTCTTCTGCAAGTATCTGTTTGAATAAACTCTTTAAAATCTAAAGTCTATAATCTAGAGAGAAGACGCAAAGGAGTGGCATGGGCTGTGATGGTCTGGGAGAGGCCTGGCTCAACCCAAGCACAGCTCAGACCCTGGGCACCAATAAACTGACTCCAGGCAGTGTCCAGAGTAGCCCCTACCCTTTGCACCTGTTGGTTCCCAAAGATTGTTTTTTTTTCCCAAAGATTTTGTACCCCACTGTCTAATGTCACTACCTTCCCTCAGATGTTAATGTTATCTGTCCAGTAGAACAGCCTTATATAGACTGAATCCCTCTAAACTGTTCACACTGTTTGTGAATTAACTACTGGGCCAGTTTCTGATGACCTTGACCCCAAACTTTGCTGCGCATCACAGGACCTTAGTGGTCAAAGTTTTGAGAAAAAGTGCCAGTACTTATTTTATACTATCCTAACTCAGGACAAAAACCAGAATTCTAAGGGGGCAGGGGGGCTAGGTTACATCACCAGCACTGCTTCCCAGGCAAGTGTGACACACACCACCACCCACCCCTGGCCCGGGCAGGGCTGCTTTTTTTAGGATTTCCAGCGTCAGAACTAAATGTGTGGATGAGCTGGTCACTGTAGCAGCACAACAAAGGAAGTAAAGAGGGAGAAATGGCCCACATTACGATCTGGACTTTCATCAGACTCAAACTTTGAGGGCAGAAAGGGACTTTGGAAGTCTTTTTTAAAGCAGGGAGGGGGTTCAGAGAGAAAGCAGAGCTATGGGCCACACTCAGCTGTGCTCAGGACTTAATCCTAGATCTGTGCTTAGGATCACTCCCAGAGGTGCTGGGAAACAGTTAGCCACATGAAAGGCAAATGCTTTAAGACCTAAACTTTGGCTTCAGCCCCTGGAAATCTATTTTAACCTAATTAATTTGTAAATGAAAACAGGAGGGGGACAGAATAGAAATGACTAGCCTACATTGACAGATTAAGTTGGTTTTTTTGTTGTTCTTGTTCTCAGGCCACACCCAGCAATGCTCAAGGGTTATTCCTGGGTCCTGCACTCAGGAATTACTCCTGGCAGTGCTCAGGAGACCATAAAGGATGCTGGGGACCAAATGAGGTCGGTCGCAGGAAAGGCAAACACCCTCCCTATTACTATGGCTCCAGCCCAGCACACTCTGAGGGCAAGGCTATAGCTGAAAGCTCATTGAAACTAACCACCTCCGAAAAGTAAGTAGGTACAGAATTTAAGACTTTCTGCTGAGAGGGGAAAAAAAGGAATCTTCTTTCAAAACATAGGGAGTTTGGGGGGCCACAGTGATAGTACAGCAGGTAGGGCTATACTTGCACGCAGTCAACCCAAGTTTGATCCCAACATCCCATATGATCCCCCAAGCACCACCAGCAGTAATTCCTGAGGGCAAAGTCAGAAATAACACCTGAGCATCACCAGGTATGGCCTGCACCCCCAAAAGGGGGCAGTGCTTGCTGATTAATAAATAATTACAAGGAAAAATAAGAAAAAAAAGGAGGGCAAGAGGAGATCTATTTCATGGAGTTAGATGATTTTTCTCTAATATTCTTTCAAATGTAACAATGGGCTTTGTGTCCAAAGGGAAATGAAATAAAACTGAATATAGATCAACCTGGCAACCTGAGGGCTTTATATCAAAAGCTGGTGGAGGGCTGGAATACTGCAGACATGGAACCTGACCGTTATCAGGATAATACATTATGATGGGGAATTTCTTTCTTTAATTTTTTTTTACACTATTTTTTTCTTCTTTGAGTTTTAAAGAGGATGGTCACTGTTGCACTGTTGTTTCATGTGCCTGAGCTATTTCCTTTTCTCTTTTTCTTTTCCTTTTTTTATTTAGCCACCTTGAAATTAGAGACTTATTCATGAATGGGATTCAGGTATACATTGTCTCAACGCTGATTGCTTCACCAGTATCAACTTCAGACTACACCAATGTCCTCCACCATTTGCCTCCCACACACCAGTCAGTCTCTATGAGGGACTTTTTTTTTAATTTATTATTATTTTTAAAATATTTTATTATTTTAATATTCTATTATACCACCGTGAGATATACAATTACAAAGATGTTCATGCTTGGGTTTCGGTCATACAGTGTTCCAGCAACCATCCCTCCACCAGTGCCCATTTCCAACCACCAAAGTCCCCAATTCCCTCCCCCTCCCCAAGCCTGCCTCTATGACAAGTTCTTTACTCTTTTCTCTCTTTTCTCTCTATTTCTCTCTTCCTTCTCTTACATATTGTGGATTTTGATACATACACTTAGAGGTTATCACTATCTATCACTATATGAGGGACTTTTTAATAAATATTTTTTGCACTGTGGTTTACAGTACTGTTGCTAACAAGCTTCCACACATGCACTTTAGCAACCTTCAGCTGCTTTTCTATGAACAAAGTTAAAAGGTCTGGCCAGAAGACTTAGAGCATCAAAACAGGCTAACTGCCATCATGCTAGTGACTGGTCTCAGTCAGGGCTACCAAAATTCCTCCCTATTCCTGACACTGATGCTGAAAAAAAATCAACTGTCTCCTCTTCTTCATGTGAGAGGCAGCATACAGGGCTGCAGACCAACATTCATAGAGAGAGAGAGAGAGGGAGAGAGAGAGAGACAGAGAGAGAGAGAGAGACAGAGAGAGAGAAGACGGAATCAAGCCTGGCAATGTCGCCCCAGGTTCTCATTTCTGAACTGGGCCCTTTGACTTTTGAACATACTTTTGAACATTCAGAGAGAGAGAGAGAGAGAGAGAAAGAGAAAAGACGGAATCAAGCCTGGCAATGTCGCCCCAGGTTCTCATTTCTGAACTGGGCCCTTTGACTTTTGAAGTTCCCCTACATGTACACCAACAATAGCTAATTCCGGATTTCTGATGGCCCAGGAGTGCTGTACCGAGGACTGCTGGGTACAGCCCCCAAAGCCCAGGTTGGGCACAGGCAGGGCGGCCCCGAGCACTGCTGGGTACAGCCCCCAAAGCCCAGGTTGGGCACAGTGGTAAATTCCCCACTTGGGGCGAGAGAGACAGTGGAAAGGTCAAGCAGCTGCAGCCATCAGGCACAAGCAGAGCAGCCCTGAGCACTGCTGGGTACAGCCCCCAAAGCCCAGGTTGGGCACAGGCAGGGCGGCCCCAAGCACTGCTGGGTACAGCCCCCAAAGCCCAGGTTGGGCACAGACAGAGCAGCCTCAAGCACTGCTGGGTACAGCCCCCAAAGCCGAGGTCTTGCAGGTGTTAGGCTGTGGCTTCCTATTTCCCATTCGAACATCTCCCCTCAAGAATTCTTTTGGGGGACTTATAATAGCTGGCACTGGGTTTCTGTCACTCTTCAAATATCCTAATTTACCATTAGGATATTTGATATATCTTTCACTATATCCTTCAAATATCCTAATTTAGCCAATGATTGGACTGGATATATATTACTCTTAAAGCAAAGAAATCAAAGCTTCTGTTAACATAAATCGGTTTTAAATTTGTATGCATTTAGACAGGCTCTCCTGCTAGTTACGGCATCTGGCTCCTACAGCCACTAACTTCACTGTTGCACTGTCTTGGCTGAGAGTATCTGAGCTGCTAATGCCTCCTTTAAAAGGCAGGATGGCGCTCGGTGGGCTCAATGTTTAGGGCACCAAGGACCAACCCTGGGGCCTCCCACACACCCTCCAGCCCTGGAACTACCTCCAGACCTTTGGCTGATTTCTGCTAGAAGTTGAACATGAAACATTTTAGGTAACGCAGTTACATATTTCACTGCATTCAAAAGGTCAAAAAAGGCAGTCTGGGAAGCAACTGTTATGGTACAAAAAATAACTTTTCAAAATTTAAAGCATATCCAAAGAACCATGACACTTCAATATGGTTTGGTAGCAAACTCTTCTTTTAAAATATAGAACTCAGGAACAACAAATCTCATGACATACCTCCAATAAGGCTCCAGTTTGGAAGAATTTCAAAGGCTTTTCGATGGAGTAATAAAGGCTATGATAGCTACCCTTCGCCAGGTATGCTCTGACCAGGCCAACAGCTATAACGAGCCACCTAAGACAAAGAAAAGAGACAGCAATCAAAAGAAAGAAAGAGAAAGAGGAAGGAAGGAAGGAAGGAGGGAGGGAGGGAGGGAGGGAGGGAGGGAGGGAGGAAGGAAGGAAGGAAGGAAGGAAGGAAGGAAGGAAGGAAGGAAGGAAGGAAGGAAGGAAGGAAGGAGGGAAGGAAGGAAGGAAGGAAGGAAGGAAGGAAAGAAAGAAAAGCATTGAAGTAATAGATGTGGCAACAAATATTGCTAAAGGTGACCAAAGAGTCAATGTCCTGGATTTATGGACCCTAGGTCACTGTAAGGCCCAGAACATTACACAATGTATAGGGAGGCCCACAGTGGCAGCTTACACTACAGCTCAGTTTTTCACAACCTAGCCTGCTGAAAACAAAGCCACAAGGAACGCAGAAGCTAAGCTGATGCTTAGGCAGCTAAATGGGGTGCCAGGAACTCTAAAACGAGAAGAAAAAGTTAAAGGAAAAATATACATGGTCTGTGCAGTCAAAGGGTCACACATAACAGAAAGAATGTCAAAAACAATTTTTACAAGCTATCTTGTAGCTTATACACATACCTTTAAACCATGCTTTTAAATTAAAAATGGGGGCTAGAGAGAGAACACAAGGAATTAAGGTTCTTGTATGGGCCAACCCCAGTTTGATCCTGGCACCACCTATGGTTCCTGAACACCACCGGGAATGATCTCTGAACAGAGCCAGGAGTACCATCTGCATAGGCCCAAAAATGTACTATGGCCCAAACCGTCCTCCCAGTTACCACCTCCAAATTGCAAATGGCAGGAGATGGGTCAATGGGCAGGAGACGCAGGTTAGACCCCAGTCACTACATGATCCCCATAGCTCTACTAAGGAGTTCTGGGGCTGAAGTGATAGCACAGTGGGTCAGTGGGGAGGGGGCGTTTGCCCTGTACACGGCCAACCAGGGTTTGATCCTCAGCATCCCACATGGTCCCCGAGCACCATCAGGAATACAGGAATAATCCCTGAGTGCAAAGCCAGGAGTGACCCCTGAGCATCACCAAATGTGACCCAAAAATTCCCCCCAAAATAAAATCTCTACCCAGGAGCAGAGCTGTAAATAGTCCCTAACCCCCATTGGGATACCCTGGAGCTCCTCCCCCATAAAACTGTGAACTGTAAACAACGTAATAAGTGCTGGGAGTTTGTTGTTGTTTATAAGAATAAGTGTGCTTTAGCTGAATTTCCCAAAATCAATTCAGAAAGGGAACACCAGATCAATACAAAACTGAATGCAAGGAAGCTCTTGGGCACACTGCCATGAAAATTACATTTCTGTTCCACAGTGCTTCTGAAAATGAAATCTCTCAGGACTTTTATTCCCTGGCCTGAGAGTCAAGATAAATGGCCCTAGACTAAGACCCACTAACGGCACTGGAGAGATATAACACAGCAGCGCAGCACTTGGCCTTGCACACCGCTGACCCTGGTTCTATCCCCTAGCACCTCATCCATATGGTCCCCCCAGCACCCACAGGAGTGATTCCTGAGCACAGAGCCCGGAATAAGCCCCCGAACATTACCAGGAATGGCTCAAAAACAAACAAGATCTACTAACAAGTTTTGTGATTAAAAAAAAAAAAAGCAAGCCTAGGTTTCAGCACTGGCACAAGGAATTAGGTGGACGGGGCTTCTAAAATAAACTTTTGGTGAAAAGAAGAAATGCTGATGACATTAGTTATTCAGTATTCAATAAGGAAAGGAGGTGGGGAGACAATGTACATGCATGAAGGGTACCAAAGTAGCTACCTCCAAAGAGGGCATCTGGGAAGATAAAGGATGAGTAAAGATGCTGCCTTTAGCTCTGGTTTGTACTCTGGGGGCCACAGCCATTGGTGCCCAGGCTTACTCCTGGCTCTGCACTCAGGGACCACTCCTGGGCAGCGTTCAGGGCACTCTATGTGGTGCTGGGAATTCAGCCCCAGTCAGCCACATGTGATGCAAGCACGCTACACGCTGTACTAGCGCTGGCCCCTTTGTGTGTATTCTGATTTTTTGCACCCTGCTTTGTGTATTTTTAACCCAAAGTTAAGAAATATTTAAAACTATAGGAGACTGGATGTTCATTATACAGTTCTTCCCACTTTTC
Source organism: Cryptotis parvus (assembly GCA_021461705.1). Classification (NCBI taxonomy): domain Eukaryota; kingdom Metazoa; phylum Chordata; class Mammalia; order Eulipotyphla; family Soricidae; genus Cryptotis; species Cryptotis parvus. Next base: position 20,836 of record JAJIBD010012393.1, read on the forward strand.
TGCATGTTAATTTTTTTTTCCTGACAAAACGTTAGGGGAAAAATTGTGTCAACAAACAAAAGCTATTTAAAAATGCAAAATAAGCACCCGGATCCTCTATACCTCACCTAAACCAGAGGCATTAAATAATTGTGGCGCCGGAGGAACTCTGAAGATAACCAAGCCCAACTCATTAGTTTCACATATAGCAAATAGAGAAAAAAGGAAGAGAAGAAAGAAAATGATTTCTCCAAGGTTTCACATCCAAGTGTCAGACTAGAACTAAAACCCGCCGTGTCAAGGGGATGAACTGGAAAGTGGGAAATCAAGAGGCTCGGGAAAGCCGGCGAGGGGGTCCCTGCGCCCAGGGCTCGGCCTCCCACCGGGTCTTCTCCGCCCAAACCCACCCTGAAGAGCCCAAACCCTGAATGCTTCCTCCTGCCTCAGGACCAGAGCACGGCCGGGGTCTGAGACAGCGCTGGACAGGGCCACTGCGGCCCGGCTGCGCTCTCCGGCTGTCGGAAGCCCTCGCGACCGCCCCCCCACACCCGCTCGGATCCGCCCCCGACCCCGCAGGCCGACCCGGACACCCACCACCCCCAGCCTCTGCGCCCCCCGGCTCGACCATCCCTCCTCTCCCTCTTCACCCCCGCTGTCATCACCACATTGTAGATGACAAGGTACGCGGTGGCCAGAGGCCCCGGGCCCCTTCTTCCTCCGGGCGCCGCCGGCTTCGCCCGCCGCGGCCGGGGCCTCCCGCCGCCCCGTTGCCTCTCGCCGCTGCAGTACCCGCCGCCGCCATGTCAGAAGCCCGGAGCCCGCTCTGCGTGCGCGAGCAGCGCGGCCGGGAAGGGGGACCGCGAGGGGCGGGGCCGAGGGCGGGGCCTAGGCTGTGGGGCGAGGCCGGGGCCGGGACTGGACACCGAGAGAGGGCGGGGGCAGAGGCGGGGCCGGGGCAGGGCCGAATCGGCGGGGTGGGGCCTGTGCTGCTGGGTGGGACCGAGGCTGGTACCGCGAGGGGGCGGGGCCTGGGCTGCGAGGCGCGCATGGGCCAGGGAGGGGCCGGGAAGGGCACCACGAAGGGGAGTGGCCGGGGTGTGGGGCGGGGCCGAGACTATGGGGCGGAGCCAAGGGCAGCGCCCTCGGCAGTCGCCATGTTGGAAAAGGGTCGACTGGCTCATGGCGCTCCGCCATCTTGGAACATATTCATCGCCTCAGCCCCTGAAATAATGCTTAGCGCCATCTTTGTTTGGGTCAATGGCGTTTGGGGCTGGGGCCGTGCCTCCCGTCATCGGCATGTCAGCTCGTCCAGAGCCTTTTTCCCCTCTTCAGGAAAACGATGCCTTGATGCTTCTTTCTCACACTGACTCCCAGTTGATGTAGGTGGGCCCCGTGGCTTATGTGAGGCTAGTAGGAGAGAGATGGCCACTTTCTCCCCAGCCTCCTCTACTGCCCAGACCTGCTGGGCAGCTAAGGACTGATAAAGTCTGCGATGAACCCCTGCACGGCATGGGCCTGAGCCCAACCAGCCCCACGAGGTGGCCGCCAAGCCACACCTGATGCCCGCTTGATCTCTTAGGCACAGGAGTTGGTCCCCACAACCGGAGACCTCTCGGGGAGCCACGGACTCAGGCTGGAGCAAGGAATTGCTCTTTGCAGGAAAGGAAAGTCAATCCTAGGCCTTACTCAGGGTTTTCCTCAGGGTTCTTGTCTTCCTCACAGAAAACAGAATTTTCAGGAGTAGACAAGCAGTGAAGTAAAACAGATTTTATTATGGAAGTTTAGGAAGAGGAAGGAGGGAAAGTGAGAGAGAGTACACATCTCAAGGGGATATGTGGGAGACATATGTGCTTCGCCACGTGGGCTCAAGAAGCACATGGGCTCAGGCAGCATATGGTGCTGTCCTTTGGTCAGGACGGCTTTTATAGATTTCTTCCCAAACTCCTCCCATGTTGGGCTTCAACCTAGGTTAACATCTGTTGCTAGGCCATTGCCAAGGGGAGTAAATTTTGGGAGTGGTCTTCAAGATCTCCTTTCTTTGACCTCTGTTTCTGCTGATCTTCTGTCCTGGAATATAACTGGATTAAGGGCTGGCCTGAGACAGGTTGATCCAGCTTCCTCAAGGTCTACTGAGGGTTAATGGGTCTCATCAAGTCGTGGTTCCTGGTTCCAAAAGGTGACTCTGGGGCCGAGCAATAGCCCAGCGGGTAGGGCGTTTGCCTTGCACGGCCAGCCTGTGCCGCCAGGGTTCGATCCCGGCATCCCATATGGTCCCCGAGCACTGCCAGGAGTAATTCCTGAGTGCAGAGCTAGGAGTAACCCCTGAGCATTGCGGGTGTGACCCAAAAAAGCAAAAAAAAAAAGTGACTCTGTACAGCCTTAGGGCAAGAATTCACTGCCTTGTGGGCTCCTCGCCCCCCTGCCCCCACACCCCGTCTGCCTGCCTACATCACAGTGACTACCAGGTGTAACCTGGGCTTTGGGGTCAGGCTTCCTGAGGTGATTTCATACTTGGAGGCTTCCTTCTGATGCAATTTCTGCATTTGGGACTTAAGTAACCAATTCGCCTACATTTGGGTCTTAAGTAACCAATACTCCAAGAAATGGGCCCCCACTGGTGAACAGGTGAAAGTCACAAACATGGCCTGACTGGATACCTCAGAAGGTCTAGAAGCAGATTGGGAGACTGGCATTAGCACACACCAGATGATGTACAGAAGAGGCCTAGAGTGTTCAAGCCACTACGCCCAGAAATCTCCACAGAGAACCTCTCTAGCACACCAGCTGCTGGGGATACACAGAACCATGACCCTTTTGTGACTGTTTAGTTTTTTAACTTTCAGTTGTTTATGTTGGGGTTTTGAGCCAAACCCGGCTTTGTTTAGGGCTTATTCCAGCACTGTATTCAGGAATCACTCCTTGCAGACTTGGGGGATCATATGTGATGCCAGTGATCAAACCCAGGTCAGCCATGTAAATGAGTAGAGAGTCAAAGCAAGCTCTTTACTCATCGAACTTTATCTCTTTGACCACTTTTGCTGACTTTTGAAATGAGCAAATGATGAGCTCAAATTACAGACTCAGCAGAAGAGAGAAATTTTGCCAAAGATACAAAGAAATGAGATTTTGCAGGGCAAATAATCATTCTAGAAAGCCTCCATTCATTTCACTGATTTTTTTCCAATATAAACTAATTAGCAGGAAAGCTAGAGGTAGTAATGTATAAGTCTTTGTCAATAAAAATCTATTTTAAAACTCAGTGTATCTTTTTTTCTGTCTCTTAAGCCTAACTTCAACCTATTCTTTATAACAGTCTCAGTGATCCTTAATAAATACAAATCTGTCCATTCAGAGGTCTGCCTTCTCCCAGACTTCTTAAGCCACTTAAATGGCCTATTTTTGCTTTTGTTTTTGGGGGAGGGGGTGTCACCACCCAGCAGTGCTCAAGGCTTACTAACTCTGGCTCTGCGCTCATGAATCATTCCTGGCATTTCTTGGGGACCATGTAGGATGCTGGGGATCAAACCCAGGTCGACCATGTGCAAGACAAATGCCCTACCTGTAGTACTATCACTCCAGCCCCTTTAGTAACATTAAATTGTTGTAGGCAGGCAGAGAGGGGGTTCCCACCTGGCAATGAATTCTTGCCCTAAATCAGTCCAAAGTCGCCTTTTGGAACCAGGAACCAAGACTTGATAAGACCCATTAACCAACAACAAACCCTGAGGGAACTGGATCAACCTTTCTCTGCCCAGCCCTTAATCTGGCTACATTCCAGGATGAAGACCCAGCAGGAACAGAGGTCAAGAAAAGGAGATTTTCAAAGAAGACTACTCCCAAAGTCTACTCCCCTTGGCAACGGCCCTAGCAACCTAGGTTGACTCCCCATATGGGAGTATCTTGAGGAGAAATCTATAAAAGCCCTCCTGACCAAAGGACGGCACGCACATGCTGCCTGGACACACATGCTGCCTGAGCCCATGTGGCCAAGCACATGTGGTGCCCGAGCACATGTGTTGCCTGCATCTCCCCTCTTGAGATGTGTATTCTCTCTCTTTTACTTTCCCTCCTCCTTCCCTTTCCTAAAACCTCCCTTAATAAAGCCTGTAAAACTTCACTGCTCTTTGACTCCTGAAAATTCTTTTTCTGCGAGGAAGACAAGAACCCTGAGAAAACCCTGGGTAAGGCCTAAGACTGCCTTTCCTTTCCTGCAAAGAGCCATTCCTCGCTCCAGCCTGAGTCCGTGGCTCCCCCGGAAATCTCAAGTGGTGGGGATCAGCTCCCGTGCCTAGAGATCAAGTGGACATCAGGTGTGGCTTGACAACCACCTCGTGGGGCTGGTGGGGCTCAGGCCCATGCCGCAGGGGTTCATCGCAGACTTTATCAGTCCTAAGCCTGCCCAGCCAGTCCCAGGAGGCAGAGGCAGCTGGGGAGAAAGCAACCATCTCTCTCCCCTTCCGGCCTCGCATAAGCCACCCGTGAGGCCCACCTGCATCAAAATGACTTTTAATGTTACTAAAGATAGAGTATAAAGTGTTTAATATACCATAGCAGAAGTATAGGGGCTAAGTTGCTTGCCTTTCATGCAGTCACGATCACAATCTTCCCGTTGATCATCTATTTGCTAGAGCGGGAACCAGTAATATCTCCATATGTCCTGTCTCATGCCAGTAGAGCCAGGGGGCATAGGCCTGCTACAGGAACATAAAGAGCCTCAAACCATTATATTAGGTCATGGGAATGACCTAATATAATTGTTACTGGAATTTGGCATATCAAATACAACACGAGAAGCTTGCCAGGCTTTGCAGAGCGGGAGGCAAACTCTTTTAGGGTTTTTTTGTTTTTTTTTTTTCTTTTTGCTTTTGGGTCACACCCGGCAATGCTCAGGAGTTTCTCCTGGCTCTGCACTCAGAAATCACTCCTGGCGATGCTCGGGGGACCATATGGGATGCCGGGATTGAACCCGGGCTGGCATGAGCCGGCTACATGCAAGGCAAACACTCTACCTGCTGGACTATCGCTCCAGCCCTAGCCAAACTCTTTTAAACACCTCCAAATAAAGCATTTATTGAGGAGCCGCGGTGCCGCAAGCGGCCCAGCGAGCGGGCTGTGATGGGCCAGTGTTGGAGGACATGTTTAGCTAATCTGGGAGTTTTGTTGTTTTGCTCACTCCCAGCTTAATCTTATTTAAGCCAATGTTCATTCTAATGAGACCTCTCTTCTATGTAAACACTGCTAGAGGGTGTGGCACTTACAGAAGTCACCTTGATTGAATAACTTCTGACTTATACATCTACTAAGACTTCTATGTTTTCTAGATTGGGCACAGCTCCTCTTTATACCCACTGCACCCAACGTGGGACAGTTAGAATTTACCAGGAGACTACCACCCTGGCTACGCTGAGACTAAAGGTAGACTATAGGAAGGATCATACTAGTTTGCTCTAAGCAGGCGAATATGACCCTGTCAGTACATGAGAACAAGATACTCAGAATCACCCTGGTGCAGATAATAATAAGGACCTTGTGGGTACCATCTAGATTACATGAAGCTCATGAAGTTAAGATGTATTACTTTATATCAGCCCCCTCTCTCCAGTGTTTTACATAAGAGATAATCTCGGGATTAGTCCTTGGTGTAACCTTTGTTTATACCTGCAATAGGGTGTGGCACTACACTCTGTTTAGTGTTCTTTGTTGGCATGACAACCTCCCGATTGGATTACTTTGGTGTATATAAGGGGCTGACTTGAGGCCCCTTCACCTTTTACCTTTGCCTTTTGGTTCCTCAGCCTTCAGCTTTTGGCTCCATGCGGCTTTTGGCTTTTGGCTTTGGTCTTTTGCTCTTTGGCCTTTTGCTCCATCTTCTAGTGCTGTGGAAGAGCTTTTGTACTATTAAAAGCCATTTTTGGAACTGCACCGGACTCGTGAGTTTTCATCTGTTCTCCGGCGTCCTCGGAGGTAGAAGACAACCTCTGTCCTGACACTGTCGGGGACCCCGACATCCGGCGACGTTCCCGACAGGCCAGTCTGCTGGGTGGAGTTCTGACGAGAGGGAAGTCCAAATGTGGAAAATGGCGGCACCTGTGGAGTGAGGGGGGGTGGTCTGGCTTGTTGTGAGGCTCTGCCAAGGTGGTGGGCCAGGGCTGGAACCCGCCATGCCTCCCGAGTGCCTCATGAACGGCTGTGCACAGGGAGAGCAAGGAACAGCTCTGCCCCATGTCTGAGAGTCTCTGGACCAGCATACCTGGGCCGGATTGAGGAAAAAGCTGCTGCAGGGTGGGTGTCGATGATCCGGGCTGTGATGGGCTGGTCTGCTGGGAGGAGTTCTGACGAGAGGAAAGTCCAAATGTGGAAAATGGCGTCACCCGTGGAGTGAGGGGGGTGGTGGTCTGGCTTGTTGTGAGGTCTCTGCTGAGGTGGTGGGCCAGAACTAGAACCCACCATGCCTCCCGACTGCCTCATGAATGGCTGTGCACAGGGAGAGCAAGGAACAGCTCTGCTGTTCATGCAGTCAACTTGGTTCAATACCAGCACTGCATATGGTCCCTTGAACACCACCAGAAGTGCTCCTTGAGCACAAAGCCAGAAGTAAACCCTGAGCACAGCCAAGTATGGCCCCCAAAATTAATAAAATAAAATCATGTAACCTACAATAGTGTACCTGGTCTAGTCCCTACCTACTTCTATTAGGGCATAAATATGGCAGTACCAATAAGCAGGTAAACACAGAACAGAGCAAAAATAAACCACATAACACAATACTGTCTTAAACTGTCAGAACAACGTTGTGCAACAGCTGGCAAACTGCAAGGCAAAACAAGGCAATGGCAGAAAGTGAAGATGCCATGGCAGAGGGTAAAGATACCATCGTGCCATAAGATGTTCTGCGAAACTCCCAGAGACACCTGCCCTTCACCAACCCCCACCCCCAGTGCTGGAATGAATTCTGAAAAGTGTATGCACCACCCAGGAAGAAAGCCAGACTACCCAGGTGTCCAAACACGTGGATCAATGGATTTAATCAATCAGTGGATTGATTAAAAGAGGGGAGGCAACCTGAGTATTCAAGGACAAGGAAGCAAACCCTGCAAAACCCCACATCTCACCTGGACTGAAGAGAGCTCTCGGGGACTCTTCCTTCCTGCTCTCTGCTGGTGCACCCCTTTGAAATTCTCTTCCTGTGTCAGTCCACATCCCTCCCACTTCCTCAAATCAGTCCTTAGAATGTTAGGCAGCAGTCGGGCCTCCCCAGTAGTCTGGTAAGACTTTCAGTATGACATCACACACCTCTAGCCATATTGGCTTTACCTCAGTTCTCCCACTGAGCAATGCTATGGAACTCCGAATATGTTCCTTCTGTCTAAAACACTACCCCCACCTTTCCCTTTTGCTCTAAATTCTGCCATCACTTTCCCAGAACTTCTCCCTGCTACGGTCTTCATATACATCTTCTTGTGACATGGACCACAGTAATTTTTTTTCCTGTAATTTCTCTCCCTCTGTAGATGGCAGGCTTTACAAGATAAGAACAGTGATACTTTCTTGGTGTTAGCTGTTCATTGGAGCCGACTGTGCTTGTTTATTCCCCACCCCCCCATCATTGCCTGGCAACATGATATAGGCTGGATCAATTATGGTTTCTCTAACAAAAAGTAATTGTTTCAAGACTCAGAACCATGATGACATAGCAGAGTCAATCAGAGTCCTGTGAACTGATTAGTGTCTCCGGGGTGGAGTGTTTGTCCTTTTGCCTGAATAGTTAAAGATAAAAGCATGTGCTCCTCAATCTGGACCTATGTTACGGCTTAAAAATAACTGTATTGGGGGGGAATTGTGGCTCACCCCTCATGGAGGTCGCAAAGCCCTAAACTCAAGGGACCTCCTGTGGATTCTGTAGCCTTAACATTACTTGGGGGGCAGGGGGTAACCATGACAGCAGATGTGGGGAGCTAGCTGGGTCCTCAGTAGTACTCACTGTCCATTAGGGCCTCATTAGAGCCCCCTCCCCCGGCCTGTGTCCTGGAACATATTGTATCCCCGACCTGAGAGCTGAATAAGGAACAAGGCTAGAGGTTCTTGAAGAATGTTATTCTTTAATGTTGTTTTGTTTCCTCTCATCCAGACTTCTCTCTCGTCAGAACTCCACCCAGCAGACCAGCCTATCACAGCCTGGCTCGCGCAGCCACAAGTGGCCGCGCCGGTTCATTAATAAATGCTGGACTTAGAGATGACTGCAAGAGTATGCTACCTGCACGGCAGAGCCTGGCAAGCTACCCGTGTTGTATTTGATATGCCAAATACCAGTAACAATTATAGACCTCATTCCGGAATGGATTGAGGCTCTTTATGTTCCTGGAGCAAGCAGATGCCCTTGGGCTCTACTAGCATGAGACAGGGCATATGGAGATGTTACTGGGGCCCTCGAGCAATCGATGATGAACGGGAAGACAGTGATACAGTGACAGTGTTTCCTCTATTGCTTGCTCTCTGCAGGAACCTCTCCTGGACCTCTATCTCTCTCCTGGCGGTTTCTCCTGCAGGCTGCTCTCTCTTTGGTGGGGAGGGGGGTCTGTGGGAGTTCCTCTCATCAGGGCCTATGTTCAAGGCTTCATGCTTCTGTTCCTCTCCCAGGACGTCTCTTGTCAGGACCAATTCCTTAGGTCCCTTTCAGCTCAGGGCTTTTCTCTTCAGAGCTTCTTTTCTCTGGACTCCTTAGCTATGTCCCTATCTATTTCCCTAGTTACTTTGTTTCATCTTTTGCTACCATGTCTTGTGTCACTGAATCCCTATCAAAGTCTTTGAGTTCCCTCCGTGATGCCCCTACGTGATGCCTGGTGGTTCTAATACTCAGAAGCCCCAAAGCTCTGTAACCCTGTAGCTTTGATGCCAGCCCCCGGACTCAGGTACCAGACCTGGTGGCTCTGGTGCTGGTCCTCGGGCCTAGGCATCAGGAGCAGCTTCTCTCCTCCCTGGTGCTGGCCATCCCGGCTCAGGCACAAGGGACCCCATGGCCTAGGTACTGACCAGGCACCAGAGGACGCTGCCTCTCTTAGTCCAGAAGCCTCCCCCAGGATGCTCTCCTGGGGCCCCTATTTATAGTCTCAGCCAGGTTCAGAATCCTGGCCTCAACTGTCTCAACAGAACCTGGGAGGTACTGTGTCTCTAAAATTCCACAGACCACCACCTTCTCTTCCAGAGAAGAACATATTAAAAGAGAACATGCACGGGGCCGGAGTGATAGTACAAAAGGTAGAGCGCTTGCCTTTTACACAGCTGACCTAAGTTCAACACCCGGCACCCAGTATGGCCCCCAAGCTCCACCAGGAGAGATCCCTGAGTACAGAGTCAGGAGTCATCCCTGAGTACCATCAGTGTGGCCCAAAAACCAAACAAACATGCAGGCATGAGAGGGAGCATCTGGCTCAGGCACTGAGTCTTGATCCAGTCCCCAAACCTGGTACTTGGCCTGTTGAGCTGTGGGATGGCAGAGATGGCACTGCACATACCGAGTCTTGCCAGAAGCTCCAAGAGAGACTCTATTCCTTATTTTTCTTCCTTTTTGCAGGTAGGGTGTTAGAACATAACTACTGGACTCAGGGCTTACTCCTGGCTCTGCGCTCAGAGATTACTCCTGGCAAGGCTTGGAGGACCATGTGTGATCCAGGGATTGGACCCTGGTGAACTGCATGCAAAGCAAGTGCCTTTTCTCCTTTACTATCTCTCCATCACCCTCATTTTTTGTTTGTTTGTTTGTTTGTTTTTAGGCCACATGTGGAGGTAGGTGCTCAGAGGCTGTTCCAAACTTGGTGCTTAGAGAATCACTGTTGGTGGTGCTTGGACCAAGGCCTCCTGTATAGAAGTCATGTACTCTGTTCCTTATTCTAACTTCCTTAATTCACACCTGCATCACATCAGTTTCTATTTCAGTTGTCAAATGTGTTATTTTGGCTTTGAAATATATAGTTTACAGTTTGGGGTACAAGTAGTTATAAAGGTAAAAGCTCCTTTATCCTGAAGACAATGAGGTGAGAAAAAGCATTCTCTCACCAACACAAGATCATCAGGGAGCCATATCCCTCCTAGGGTTGGGGCTTGGGTGTAGCCCCAGGCATAGTTTTTTTTTTTTTTTTTTTTTTTTTTTTTTGCTTTTTTGGGTCACACCCGGCAATGCTCAGGGGTTTCTCCTGGCTCTGCACTCAGGAATTACTCCTGGCGGTGCTCGGGGGACCATATGGGATGCGGGGATCGAACCCAGGCTGGCACAGGCCAGCCGCGTGCAAGGCAAACGCCCTACCTGCTGGGCTATCACTCCGGCCCCCGGCATAGTTTTTTTTTCTCATCCTTGGTAGATAAACAATCATTTCAATATAGTTCTAGTCATTTTTGTATAAACACAGTAAGAGAAACAGACATTTATCTACATCCTGTATTAAATTTATAGGGTGACTTTTCCTGGGGAGATCACGTCATATAGTCCAGACTACATTCCCTTACCAGATTGATCATTCCCAATCCCCTCAGAGTTCTATCAATCCACAGCTTACCTTTGGGTCAGAACAGCTGTCCATGGCGTTACTCTCTATCTTTGGGTCAGAACAGAGCTTGCTCTAACATCTTACTCTCAGAATATCATGCAGGACACTTAGTTGTCCCATGTCTGTTGGGGAATGCCGCCAGGGTCCCCGACAGTGTCGGGACAGAAGTTCTCTTCTACCTCTGAGGATGCCGGGAGAATGGATGAAAACTCACGCGAGTCTGGCGCAATTCCAAAAAGACTTTTAATAGTACAAAAACTCTTCCACAGTACTCCAATATAAAGAACAAACTCTAGCTCTGGTCCGAACTTAGACCATACAAAAAAGCCTAAGTCTCCTACCAAAGAGAGAGGATCTCACCCGAGATGAGTCCTACCCAGAAGAAGGAGCAAAAGGCCAAAGAGCAAAAAGCCAAGAGCCAAAAGCCAAAAGCCAAAAGCTGAGGAGCCAAAAGCCACAGGAGCCAAAAAGCCTAAAGCTAAAAGGCCCAAGTGAAGGGGCCTCAAGTCAGTCCCCTTATATACACCAAAGTAATCCAGGGAGGGTCGTGTAAACAAAGAACTCTAAACAGAGTGTAGTGCCACACCCTATTGCAGGTATAAACAAAGGTTATGCCAAGGACTAATTCCGAGATTATCTCTTATGTAAAGCACTGGAGAGAGAGGGCTGATATAAAGTAATACATCTTAATTTCATGAGCTTCATGTAATGTAGATGGTACCCACAAGGTCCTTCTTATTATTATCTGCACCAGGGTGATTCTGAGTATCTTATTCTCCTGTACTGGAAGGGTCACACTCGCCTGCTTAGAGCAAACTAGTATGATCCTTCCTATAGTCTTCCTATAGTCTCAACGTAGCCAGGATGGTAGTCTCCTGGTAAATTCTAACTGTCCCACGCTGGGTGCAGTGAGTATAAAGAGGAGCTGTGCCCAATCTAGAAAACATAGAAGTCTTAGTAGATGTGTAAGTCAGAAGTTATTCAATCAAGGTGACTTCTGTAACTGCCACACCCTCTAGCAGTGTTTACATAGAATAGAGGTCTCATTAGAATGAACCTTGGCTTAACCCCATCAAAAAATGGGGGAGAAGAAATGAACAGAAGCTTCCAAAAAAGAAGAAATTCGAATGGCCAAAAAGGCATATGAAAAAGTGCTCTTCATCTTTAATCATCAGGGAGATGCAAATCAAAACAACAATGAGGTACCATCTCACCCCACAGAGACTGGCACACATCCAAAACAGCAAGAACAACCGGTGCTGGCGTGGATGTGGGGAAAAAGGACTCTCATCCACTGCTGGTGGGAGTGCCGACTGGTCCAGCCCTTTTGGGAAAACAATATGGGCATTCCTCCGAAAGCTAGATATTGAGCTCCCATTTGATCCAGAAATAGCACTCCTGGGAATATACCCTAGAGACCGAAAAACACATAGCAGAAACACTATCTGTACTTCTTTATTCATCTCTGCGCTATTCACTATAGCTAGAATCTGGAAACAACCTAAATGCCCGAGAACAGAGGACTGGCTAAAGAAACTGTGGTTCATCTACACTATGGAATACTATGCGGCTGTCAGAAAGGATGAAATTATGAAATTTACCTGCAAATGGATGGACATGGAGTCTATCATGCTAAGTGAAATTAGTCAGAAGGAAAAGGACAGATATAGAATGACTGCATTCATTAATAGGATATAGATACCAGTGTTTTAATAAATATGGGAAATGATGATGGCAGATTAAAACTCACCACTGAATATACACAAAGAGACTTAAGTGATAAACTCTAAATATCTGCAGGGCTAGCCACAATGTGTAAAATAAGAGGGGAGAGAGATGCAGAGACAGAGAGAGAGATAGAGAGAGAAAGAGAGGAAACTGGGGTACCTGCTATTAAGGCGGGTGGGGGGGACGGGAGGGGAGGGGTACATTGGTGGTGGAAATGGGGCACTGGTGGAGGGATGGGTGCTGGAATACTGTATTACCAAGAACCAATTATGAACACCTTTGTAATTGTATGTTTCACGGTGGTATAATAAAAAATTAAAAAAAAAGAAGAATGAACCTTGGCTTAAATAAATTAAGCTGGGAGTGGGCAAAACAATAAAACTCCCAGAATAGCTAAACCTGTCCTCTAATACATGTCAAGGCCAGGGTGATCTCTTTTCCTAGTTCCATCCAGTTCCATGGTAGGACCCTCCTTTTGAGATGTAAGGAATCAGAATCAATCCAATGGCAACTGAGGTTTTTAGTTAGGAAATGTGATAGACGCCCAGGAGTACTAATTCAGAGTTAATTAACTCATAAATGCATTGTCTTAACTGTCTTTTGTGCCTATACAAAAAATCCTTTGTAGTCACCTAAGCATATGTAAAATATTCACAGAAAAGAGAGAAGCAACCTTTATTTACAAAATCCAGGGCTAGCAAGTAGGGTTAAAAGTAAAAGTACACAAACAACCAGGTATATTTATTTTGCTATTTGCTGCATTCAGTATCTTGCCACCAAATGTCTAAACATCCTTGCACTTGGAGGGAATTCCTATGGGAAAAGGCCAAGTATGCACCAGCTGCCTCTTTTCTAGCTTCTTTGTCTCTATAATTGGGGTATGTGAACTTCTAACAAGGGTTTCTCCCTAAAACTTAAGAATAACACAGAGAAGAAAATGCAGGTTTAGAATCTTTCTGGAGGTAGAAGATCATGATCCGATCTTCCCGTTCATCATCTATTTGCTAGAGTGGGCACCAGTAATATCTCCATATGTCCTGTCTCATGCCAGTAGAGTCAAGGGCATCGGCTTGCTTCAGGAACATAAAGAGACTCAAACCATTATATTAGGTCATTCCCATGGGAATGACCTAATATAATTGTTACTGGTATTTGGCATATCAAATACAACACGAGCAGCTTGCCAGGCTTGCCGTGCGGGAGATATACTCTTGTAGTCACCTCCAAATAAAGCATTTATTGATGAACC
>JAJIBD010012394.1:0-37493 GCA_021461705.1 Cryptotis parvus
TGTGTGTGTGTGTGTGTGTGTGTGTGTGTGTGTGTGTGTGTGTGTGTGTGTGTGTGTTTAGTCTCCTCTGTCCACAAATTTACCTATTTTGTTTTCCACTGGAAAAAATTGATATAAAGTGCCTGTTATAGAGACAGTCTGGATGGTGGATGGCAGAAGGCAAAATTGGGAACACTGGTGATGGGAAATGACCCTGGTGAAGGGACAATATTGGAACATTATACAACTTAAACACACCATGAATAGTTTTGTAGCTGTATATTTTGCTGATGATTCAATTAAAAAAAAAGTAAGAATTTGTAAAATGGGCTTGAAGAGATAGTACAGTGGGTAGAATGCTTGCTTGCCTTGCCAACCCTAAAGTTATAGTTTATTGTATTTTATTTTTTTGGCCTCAAGAACCATTTTTTCTTTTGGGTTATATTTTTTTCACTCATTGGTTTCTTCTTTGACACCTATTGAATGTTCAGTAACATGTTTTTTAACATTTATATATTAAATTCATATTAAATTTTTAATATTTAATCACATCTTAATTTTTTTTCCACATTTGCTCCAGTTATTGATTTTTTAGATTTTTAGATTTGTATTATAGTCAGCATAAGATGCATTTGATCTGATACTAATTTCATAATTTTTCAAAACATTTTTTGTGGGCAATACAAATAGTAAAAACCATTCTACCCTAAAGAATAGTTTTTTCAGGAGAATAGCCTGGAGAAGAATATCTATTTTATTGATTTTTAATAAAATATATTGCATTGATATGTTTTAAGACTATTGGTTTCTTAGCTGTTTAAGACCTATGTTTTCTTAATGATTTTCTGTCTGAATGATATATATCTTGATCTAAAGAAAATATTAGAGTTCCCATATTGTTACTGTATTGCTGTTTATTTCTCCATTTATTTATACCAATACTTGCCTTTTTATCTGTGGTTTACCTCTTAGTTGTTTGCATAAATATTTACACATATTTTACCCTCTAATTTGCTGACCCTTTTATTATATAAGGCCTTTTTCTAATACATTACAATCTTTCTTTACCCAGCTGTCTTTTAATTTTTATTTGCATAAACTTGTCCATCATTTCTATTTTCATTTCTGTGTGTATTTATATATAACAAATCTCTTGGGGATTGCATATCCAAAAGTAGCTACACATAATAAAGCAATGGTTGTGTTATTTTATAATTAACATCTGGAAAAAAGCTTATACAGAAAAGTTCCATTTAGAGCTTTCCCAGTATTCCTGAAGCTACCTATATTTCAATTGAGAAAATGTATTTCATCAATGTCTTTGATTAACTTTTCAGTTGAAATTTAATTATTTTCTACTTAAGGTGCCATCGACTAGTAGCATACTTCTCATATGTATGTATTTACATTTATACATACATTGATTTTTTTCTAAAGAAATTTAAGTTCATAAAAGAAAAGTCCCATAGATGTGTAATTTAATTTTTCTGTCCCAGAGTCTTTGCTCAGAGAAAACTTCCAGCTCTGCACTCAAACATAATTTCAGGCAGGCTTGGGACCATACAGGAATGAAAGATTGGAACCCAGTTTGGCCACATGTAAGGCAAGCATCCTAACTACTGTGGTACTATTCCAGTCCCTCTTTATATAGTTTATAACTAAGAAAAATATTTATAAATATTTTCTTCACTCATCAAAACTGTTATTGCCACCTCAAAGTTCCTCTTCATATATTAGAGTATTGATTCTGGAGAAATTTATGATTATCTTATTAATAACTAGTGGCAAACACTATGAGAGTCTTTGGAGGTGCTACAACATGTGTCAAATAGATAAATAAAGTAAGTATTTCATTCTTATTATAAATTTTATGTTGTTCTGTTATACAAAAATCTGTTCACACCCCATGGGAAAAGATTTAACAATAGATATTAAATAGTCACCCTGATGGTTGTATTACATTGGAGACGTAAAATACAAGTCTAGGCTTCATTCGTTTATCCTACTGGTGTATCCTATTGGTTCCTGTGCTAATCTGAAAAGGCAAACTATCAAAGACTAATAATTATCCTGGTGAGAACTTGATAGATGTTACTTAAGATTAAATATGTTATGTTTTGAGAAAAGTTATTATGGCAAAAATGCAAACAGAAAAGCGTTATGATAGAAATTAAGTATGCATACCTGAAGATATAACATTCTGAAGATTTAACTTTTTGTGCCTTGTCCTTGGAATAAGTAATGTAACGTCACTGGTACTATTTTTTTAAAATAAACATGTTTTCCTCTATTCTGAAGTTTCACTTATTTCTCATGGCAATCTCAATCTTAGGACTAGAAATTACATTTTCACCTCAAAAATGTGTTTTATTTATATTTCTTGAAATTAGGATGTCTACTCTTTAAGTATTTGGTAAAGTACCTGCTGGAGCAAGTCTCTCATCCATCATAGCTAATATAATACAATTGACAGTTAAACTATGCATAAAAGAAAAAGTAGTCATAATAGCAAAGAAACATTGGAGCTCTCTGTAGATATTTGGATACTGCAAAGACTTAATTTTTCACAATGAAAATATAAATAGGCTCCAACAAATTTTTGCTGTTGTTGGTTTTGGGGGCCACATCAGCAATGCTCAGAGGTTACTCCTGGCTCCGAACTCAAGAAAAGCTCCTGGTGGTACTCAGGTTATTACGTGTTAAGCTGGGAATCAAATCATGGTCTGCCACATGCAAGAAAAGTACCTTACAGACAGAAGACAGGCTTGTCTACACACAGAGCTCTGTTCCATGGGCCCTAGATGGTTGATGGTCTGACACAGAAAAAGACTGGACCCCCTGGAATGAACCCAGAGCCATGGCACAGCCTGGCAAGTTACCCGTGGTGTATTTGATATGCCAAAATCAGTAATAATAATGGACCTCATTCCCAATGAATGGAGATATTACTGGTGCCCACTCTAGCAAATCGACAAAAATTGGAAGACAAGTGACAAGTGATAAATCTTGTCAGAAGATCCCAGAAAAGGGCGGGCGATAATCCAGTGTGTAGGGCGTTTGCCTTGCATGCAGCCGGCCCATGCCGGCCTGGATTCAATCCCGGCATCCCATATGGTCCCCTGAGCACTGCCAGGAGTAATTCCTGAGTGCAGATCCAGGAGTAACCCCAAGCATCACCGGGTATGACCCAAAAAGAAAAAAAAAAGAAGATCCAGAAAAGTTCTTTCATTCATTAGCAGTTAAAGTTATTCAGGCTGAAGCATATATAACAGGCCAATGGCTCATTTTTAATTTGTTTATACTTTCTGACCTGGAATATGGGATTTAAGTGGACATTTTATGTACCAGTTTCATTAACATAAACAAAATCACTTGTATCACTTGTTTTCCCATTGTTCATCGATTTGCTCGACTGGGCACCAGTATTGTCTCCATTCGTTGGGAATGAGGTCTACTATTATTACTGGTTTTGGCATATATAGAATACCACAGGTAGTTTGCCAGGCTCTGTTGTGGCTCTGGGTTCATCCCAGGGGCCCAGTCTTTTGTTAACTCAGACCATCAACCATCCAGGGCCCACGGGGGAAGAGCCCTGGGTATAGAAAAAACCTGTCTCCTCTCTGCCACATGTTGATGCAGCCAGGCACCACAGACACACCTGCAACACCTCAAGGTGCAGGAATAAACAAAATATTTGGAAATTATACAAACACCCTCATTTTGCCTCTATAAATAACAATTTCTTTAACTAATAGCAATTACACTGAGACTTAGAGAACTTAAGATAAAATGAGAATGGGAGGGTCTATAATGTGAATAGATCAAGGAGGTTGTTCATACTGCATGAGGCACACTTAGAATCAATCCCAGACACCACGTAAGATTTTCCCAGGCACTGCCAGGAGTGATCCTTGAGCACTGAGTCAAGAGTACATGACCTCAGCTGGTGTTGAGTCAAAGTTAAACTAATTAAAGATGCTTTTAAATAGAAGTTGGAGTGTTCTAATGGAGTTAAGAAGTTTCCTTTGCAATTAGACAAACTTGTTCTGTCCTTAACACCATGTGTAGTCCCCCAAGCACCCCAGAAATAATCCTTTAACCCAGAGTCAGGAGTAAGCCCTGAGTACTAATGGGTGTTGACCCCCCAAAAACAAAAACAAAAACAAATTAAAAAAAAAACAAAAAACAAATTAAAGCAAACAAAAATATCAGTAAATATATATAATCCCTTCCTCATTTAAAGAACAAAAGACTTAATATTGAGAAGGCAATCTTATCCATTATTATTTCCATGAATATTATCGAATACTTAGAGGTAAACCTGAAACTTTAAATTCCAGACTGCTGTTCTCCTTGTCCTATACTCAGGAGGAATACAATCACCTATTGAAAAGTATGCTCAGTATATCAACATGTTATCTACCTCCTGGCAAAGACAATTATGACCTAAGGCATTTTTAGAAAGAAGAGGAAGAGTACATGCTACACAGAAACTTAGGAAATGTTGTAAGAAGAAGGAGAAAATATCTGTCTTTAAGTGTTAAAAAACAACTGTGTCCTGTAGTCTTGCTCTGGGCACTTCTCTTACAAAATCATCAAAACATAATCAAAAACCTCTACAACTAATAACAAAAGTATTACCATGAGGAATATCACCATGCCCAGAACTGACACATAGAGACCTAGAAAATATGTCTCCTCAAAAGTTGCATTGGCTTACTAAAGTTGACCTTAATATCTACATTATCAGGACTTCATGATCTTTGAAGATTAAAAAATTTAAAAGAAAAACTATTTACCCTTATGCATATAAATGCCAAAAATTTTCACTAATATTACACAATGATATAATTTCATTGAGAAACAGAGAGTTTTATTCTATTTCAGTCTGAAATGAACTCTATCTAAATTGTCTACATTGTGTTTAATGGGAATTTGTCTAAAGAGAATCCTAGAGATGTGTGAATCAAATGTTAAGTTCCATGCATTCACTTTTAGTAGCTGTATTAGAAATCTCTGACTCAAGTGTATAAACTTTTCATTAGATAATTCTAAGCTGCATATAGCAAGTCCTGTATGCAGGGCAAAATCCTTTGTGTGATCTTTCATGATGGTCATAGACAATTTCAAGGGTTTGACAGGTCTCAGGGGGAGGCTAAGTATTTCTTCAACAAAAAGCATAGAGTTTTCCCAGTGCCATACACTTTGCTGGAAGCAGATGCAATCAAAAACTCATGTTAATATTTATATCCTGTACTCCAGGCCAGGAGCCTTAGTTTCCATCATATTTATTGAGAGACATGGCTATAGCCCCTTCTTTGCCTAAGTACTTTTCACCTTTAAAGTATACTTCAAGAGCTCAGGATCTCCACAAAATATTTGGAGCCTTTTGTTTAGAGATACTAAAACTGAGGAGAACCCCAGCCATGTTTTTTATCTACTTGATCCACATTGGGTACATCCAAAGAGGAAAAAAGAATAAATGAATAAATATGCCTTAGACAGTCAACACTTATATTTATTATTTGCACTATATCCATAAGTAAATTAAATATCAACTTTCATGATGCTTAGAAACTTGTTGAATTGACAGTGGCATGAAGCGCATATTTCTTCCCCAGGAACGGTAGTTAACAGGACGTTAACAAGATAGTTCTGGAAAGTATTGTAGGGGAAAATATGGTTTTCTTTTATTAGCAAGTCAAGAGGATAAAAACCAAGTTTTTATTTATAATGAGTTGTCTATTCACTAACTGATTATTTCAGTACATATCCTTAACTTATATTAAGAGCATTTACTGTATTTAAATATAAAATATACAAAAGTGTACATGGATACCAACACAAATGGAAAAATTACTTATATTTATATTATACTTTCTTGATAATTTTCACTCACCTCCACTGACTGTCTCTGATGAAACAGCACTATCCCTTCATTATGCAGTTTGCAGAGAGCACACAGTTGGAAATGTTATACTCTCTACTGATTTGAGGAAACTCTAGAGAAATTTCCTTCAATGTTGTTAGTGATGTCAGTAAACTCAAGTTGACATGAAATGCAGAGAAAATATGAAACATAAACATTGTTCTCTTTTACTGCCTCTTGACATAGAACTCTGGAAACTTTAGACTATTCCAAGTGACTAAGCTTATGGTTCTTTTCTGATCCAATGCTTGATTTTTAATTACTGTTTTCTGTGGTTTGTTCATACACACTTCTTGAAAACCCTGAGAATTTATTAGTGGGCGAAAAGCAATGGCTTTTATCTTAATGAAGCAAATCTATGTAGGCTTCAAAAAGGCTATTGGCAGTGTGGCCTGTCTATGGTAAGGCTTATCTGTTAATCTCTTAGACAAGCCACAATTTGGAATTTTCAGTTTTACTTCCCATTTGATTGGGGAAAATAGCTGCAATGGAGTTAATGCTCAATTATGTAAATAGTATGACGCCTCAAGAAAAATCTCACTAATGTGGAGTTCATAAAGCCTCCAAATTATTCAAACATACAAATCTCACAAGGTGTCAGGGATCAAATCTGGGTCACCAACATGCAAGACAAGCATCTTTCCACTATACAATCTCTCCAGAGTCAATTTTTGTTCTTAAAATGTGTATTTTCTTTGTTTCCTAGGCTTTCAGAAGCTGCTCCAAAGATGCATCCTTAAGAACGGTAGTGTATTGTTGAGACATCTCTGGGACCACATTGCCACAGTTCTAGTTAATTCTGTAAAACTAGAAGCATAGCAAGTAGAGTTCTGAAAAAAAATGTTGGCATTTGCCAAAACAAGTCTCTTAAATCAGTTTATTTGTTTATTAAAACTGATACCTACCAATCAGGAGAGATCCACAATTTTTTGTTAGTCACTCCCTGCATTGTATATAAGGAAATATGTTAGAATAAACTTATGAGGCTTCTGAGTTTGACATGCAGCAAAAAGCAATAGATAATAGATAACAAAAGCAATAGATAATAGATTCCCCCTTCCCAGTATCTGCATAACCTGCTGCAGACATACAGACAGTGACCCTCTTGTCAGGACATGACATACTGAAAATGATTAATCTACCATATACTTCTCATAACCATCAAAGAGCAAAAAAAACAAAAAGTTCTTCCATTTGCTTTGCACAATAATCCTCTCACTCTTCTGAAAATCAAACTCTTGCTAAACTAACTTTTTATTTTTAGAAAGTAAAGAAATCAAGGGTACCATTTCCAGTTTATTTACATTGAACCCCAGTGGGTTGAGGCATTCACAGCTGCACAGATCCAAAGCTTAGCGAGCAACACCAGAAGAGAGACACTCCAGACCCAACCACTCCAGTCCCACAGCTGCACGGCTTGGCCCCACGTGAAAGCAGCCCATGGAGCTCAGAGGGAGGTAAAGGGCTTGGCCAGCCCCTGACCAAGTCCAACATAGCTCCAGGGGTTCGCTCCCAGATGCTGGGAGGGCCACACTAGCCGAACTCAGAGTGGGAATTTGGGCTACTCTTCCCATTCCTCTACCTCCATGATGGAAGGCGTGGCTGCGAGCTCCCAACCACCACAGCCAACACCCCAGAAGAGAGACACTCCAGATCCACAGCTGCTCTGGCAACCCGGAAGAGAGACACTCCAGACCCAACCACTCCAGTCCCACATCTGCACCACTCAGCCCCACAAGAAAGTAGCCCACGGTGTTCTGGAGGGTGATAAATTGGATCCACGTAAAAAAGTAAATGATTTTTGAGAGAAAAAAACTTAAATGATACTTATATTAAATTGAAGCTAATTTCTAAAAAATTCAACATACGTATTTTCATAATTAGACAGTTAAGACAGGTATTGTTAGATGAAAAGTAAAAGAAACTACTCTACTAAATTTTGAAACTCAAATTTGAAAGAAGCTAAATAGCCACTGCTCCTCAATGTCTCTGTGTTTTATTTTTTTATTATACCACCATGAGATATACAGTTACAAAACTGTTCATAATTGGGTTTCTGTGATAAAGTGTTCCAGCATCGATCGCTCCACCAATGCCCATTTCCCGCCACCATTGTACCCTGGTACCCCCCTCCCAAGTCTGCATTTGTGGCAGGCAATTTTCACTTCTATCTATCTCTCTATCTCTCTATCTCTCTCTCTATCTATCTATCTATCTATCTCTCTCTCTATCTATCTATCTATCTATCTCTATCTCTCCTCTATCTCTCAATCTATCTCTCTATCTCTCTATCTCTCTCTATCTATCTATCTCTATCTCTATCTATCTCTCTATCTATCTATCTATCTATCTCTCTATCTATCTATCTATCTATCTATCTATCTATCTATCTCTCCATCTATCTCTCAACTATCTCTCATCTATCTCTCTCTATCTCTCTATCTCTATCTCTATCTATCTCTCTATCTATCTCTCTATCTCTATCTCTCTATCTCTCTATCTCTCTCTCTCTCTCTATCTCTCTCTCTATCTCTATCTATCTCTCTATCTCTCTCTATCTCTCTCTACTCTCTATATCTCTATCTCTCTATCTCTATCTCTCTCTATTTCTCTCCATATCTCTCTATCTCTCTCTAAATCTCTATCTCTCTATCTCTCTCTCTCTCTACCTCTCTCTCTGTCTATCTATCTATCATCATCATCTATCTATCATCTATCTATCACCTATCTATCTAATCTATTGCTCCCTTCTCTTACACATTGAAACTTGCAATACATACATTTAGAGGTTGTTATGTATATCCTTTTGCCTACTTTCAATCCTCATTTCTACACTGTTATTATCGCCACCATAATTATTATTACACTGTTACTTTCTCTTTATTACCTAACCTCTTAAGGTAATATATCAGAAAGTAACTACAACCAAACCTCTTATCTTCTCTCAATGGCTTCTCCGTATTGTATTTTGCTGCTCAGTTACTACAACTTAAATGGTGGTTACAAATTATTGAGTCTGTTTTCAAATAAGAAACTTATCTTAAGTCCTACACAAGTAGTCTTTTCTAAATTTGTATTCACGCTAAAATTGTAGTTAAAATTACAAACAGAGATAACAGATATTTAAAAATCAACTTCTTGTACTAATTGCCTTCGAGTAAATAATTGACTGCACTTTTTCTTATAATACTTGAATGCATCTTGCCATCTGTGACCACGTCTAAATGGTAGATTCATGATTATAGTTTCATTGCTTTATTTTGTTGTTTTAAACATAAATGTAACGTGGTTCAGACAATATTTTTTCTTGTTCCACTCAGTGAATGTTTAGGATGTTTTCTCTCTGTAGTATGTTATTTTTACTCTTGGTCCTCTGAGAATCTATTAGTAATAGATTTATCCATAGCTCCCTTCATAAAGCCCAATGCACATGGAGTGATTTCCCTTTATTCCAAAACAATGTGGAATTAGTTCTTTTTATCCACTGACATAAAGTACATGGAATCTTTTACAGACAACAAAAGTGACAGGAAATATTTAGCTGTTGCCTTAATCTCTTTGTGACATACCTAAGAATCTGCTCTGCTTGGCACCTCAGTGCCAGCTTCATTTCAATGATCTGTGACTAACAGTAGTTTCTTTTCAAGTCACAGATTCTGGATACCAACCAAGCTGGCAAATGAAAAATAACTCTGCTGGGGTTATTTCACCCCCAGTGATCTCTGTGTGTGAGATAATTCCTCCCTGAGGTTTTCTTTTGCTCCACTCTTGTGTTCTTAAAGGCTAACAGGGAACGGCAGGCTGGTGCCACTGTCTAAGGTTTCAATTAAGACGTGTGGAGATACCACAGAAGTAATAAGCAGGCCTTCACAACAGCGCCTTATGTTTTCTTCCAGCTCTAGTTCAGAGATGATAAGACACTTGAAAATATAGTTAATTAACCCCCACAATAGATCCCGGAGAGTGAGAAGATAGAGGAGGAGCCAGCAACAGAATTGGGCTTGAATAGTCTCTCTGTTGGTTGTGTGCATTTGGAGCTGACTGTGTAATCTATGTGGACACTCTGAACCCTCTGGTTAACCTCATGGTGCAAATTCGTTGATCAAAGGCACTCTGTCAGTATCTGATTAAGAGCCATGTAAGAGCACTGAAGACATTTCCTTCTGGTTAACAACTCTGATTACAGGGGGCTCCTGGAGTGAGTTTTCCTGTAAGCAGTCAAGCAGGTCCCCTGGCTCCTGCTGGTGCTATTGGGTTTCCCAATGGCAGAGCTTCCTGTTGCTGAAGGCTTCAATTCATTCACAGCTTGTAAATCAGTAGCCTGTAAATCAACAGATGGAGCTACTACTGTTTAAAACACAGTTTCCTCAACAAGCTTCCTTCTGGTTTTGTTTTCATATATCAAGGGCATGAAAAAGAAAGTGTACAATTTTTAACACCTGGACCTACGGGGACTCAGCAGGAGAGGTATGGTATAACCAACCTCTACAGTTTTGTTTTTGTTTCACTGGAGCAAGGATTTAGTGACTAAAGTCAAGATAGTATTTGCTGAGCAAAATGATAGCGCCCTATTTTGGGGAAGTTGGAAATTGCATTTCAGTTCTTTTTCTCTGCATTTCAATAATTTTTATCCATAGTAATGCATATAAAATGACTGTCACCCAAATATAATTAATATCTCTACCACTTGATAGATACTATTTTTAATTTATCTGAATGCTTAATCCAATAAATATTTGGATTTTGCATAGAAGTTCTATTGAAATGGGATCAACAAAAAGAGAAGCAATAATTAGAAAAAATCAGTTTTTGATGATAAGTTATTTAGCAAGAATAAGAGAACAGAAAATAAAAACACTCTAAAAATATGGTCTTATTATCATAGTGTTACAGATTACAATAACAAATTTTATGCAACCTATAACCTGGCTTCTTAAATTGTAAATCTAAACTGAATCTGGTGATCAAGAAAACTATCTATCTATCTATCTATCTATCTATCTATCTATCTATCTATCTATCTATCTATCTATCTATCTATCTATCTATCTATCTATCTATCTATCTAGTTTTTCATAATGGAGTTAATTCAAGCATTAAGATTTTCTGCAACAATCCCAGCACTGATATGACCTTCCCTTAAACAATATACTCAGTTTTCCAACCACCATGCAGCCTGACCCTATAAGACACAAACAAGTTTACTTCATATTGTTTGTTGCAATACAAAGACAAATGGACTTATCAAAAATTATATCAATAAAAGTCAATTTGTGATCATTGTATATCTCACAATGCTGTTACAAAATACATTGTTTTAATATCTACTACTATGCTGGTTAGTGCAAGTGGAGTAATCTGTATTATTGTTTATGCTCATCGAGTTTGCGATCTCTATGCAACTTTTCCATCAGATTTCCCATGATCCTACTCTACTGAGAGTACCACGAATTTTGAAACTGTAGCATATCAGGCTGCGGAAGTCCAGAGTGTAGGGCGTTTGCCTTGTACACAGCAGGCCCGTGCCGGCCTGGGTTCGATCCCGGCATCATATATGGCCCCCCCGAATACCATCAGAAGTAATTCCTGAGCCAGGAAAAAAATCCTGAGCATTATCGGGTGTGACCCAAAAAAAAGCAAAACAAACAAACAAACAAACAAACAAACAAACTGTAGCGTAGACTGCTGTGGGGGCCAGAATCTATAAATCTGGAACAATTTGGTAACTTGGAAGTTTAATGCAGTTTAGGTGTGAAGTGTGGCCATTTGAACATTGGAATGTGTAGGCTTAGCTGCAAGCTGTTGTTCCATGAGATAGACAGGAAGGAGACTGGGTTTTCCTTCATTCTGAGTAGGCCCTGAGTTCTAGGCCTGTACCTGTCTATCTGGGAAGATTCAGCAGCATCATATTCTTTTGAAAATTTGTTGTAGAGCAGGGTGAGTATGTAATGACCACACAATTAATTTTAACTAAGAACATAAATATAAACAAAAAAGGATAAATACTATTTATTCACCCCACTATTTCCCCATATTTATTTAGTTTTTTGTTGTAGTTTTAATGGCAGCATTCACTCATTTATTGTGGTATGTCGGGAACGCCGCCGGGGTCCCCGTCAGTGTCAGAACAGAGGTTCTCTTCTACCTCCGAGGACGCCGGGAGAACAGATGAAAACTCACGAGTCCGGTGCAGGTCCAAAAAGGCTTTTAATAGTACAAAAGCTCTTCCACAGCACTCCAATATAATGAACAAACTTTAGCTCTGATCCGAACTTAGACCATACAAAAGAGCCTAAGTCTCCCACCAAAAAGCTGAGTCCTACCCAGAAGGAGCAAAAGGCCAAAGAGCAAAAGGCCAAAAGCCAAAAGCCAAAAGCCGCAGGAGCCAAAAGCTGAAGGCTGAGGAACCAAAAGGCAAAAAGGTGAAGGGGCCTCAAGTCAGCCCCTTATATACACCCAAGTAATCTGATCGGGAGGGGCATGTCAACAAAGAACTCTAAACAGAATGTAGTGCCACACCTTATTGCAGGTATAAACAAAGGTTATGCCAAGGACTAAGGAGATTATCTCTTATGTAAAACACTGGAGAGAGAGAGGGCTGATATAAAGTAATACATCTTAACTTCATGAGCTTCATGTAATCTAGATGGTACCCACAAGGTCCTTCTTTTTTATTATTTGCACCAGGGTGATTCTGAGTATCTTGTTCTCGTGTACTGAAAGGGTCACTCTCGCCTGCTTAGAGCAAACTAGTATGATCCTTCCTATAGTCTTCCTATAATCTCAGCGTAGCCAGGGTGGTAGTCTCCTGGTAAATTCTAACTGTCCCACGTTGGGTGCAGTGGGTATAAAGAGGAGCTGCGCCCAATCTAGAAAACATAGAAGTCTTAGTAGATGTATAAGTCAGAAGTTATTCAATCAAGGTGACTTCTGTAACTGCCACACCCTCTAGCAGTGTTTACATAGAAGAGAGGTCTCATTAGAATGAACCTTGACTTAAGTAGATTAAGCTGGGAGTGGGCAAAACAACAAAACTCCCAGAATAGCTAAACCTGTCCTCCAACAATGGTACACACGCATTTGGTTGCTAAGCTCACTCTGTGTTGTATGCTTGAGTCATACACACGGAGGGGGCAATATTTAATGAAAATACATGTCCATATTTTAAAAATGTGAAGAGTACATCAGCAATGGATTTATACTGCAAGAAATGCTCATGATTTTAAGATAATTGGAAACAGTACCCACTGGAAATATGGGCCTATATGAAGGAATGAAGAACTAAAGACATGTTATACACTTTATATTTTAAGTTTGTTGTAAGAAAAAGTTTGTCTTTTTTAAAGCAAGCACATAGCGGGCTGGAGCGATAGCCCAGCAGGTAAGGCGTTGCCTTGCACGCGGCCCGGCCCAGCCTGGCCTGGCTTTGATCCCAGGCATCCCATATGGTCCCCTGAGCATCGCCAGGAGTAATTCCTGAGTGCAGAGCCAGGAGAACCCCAGGAGCATCGCCGGGTGTGGCCCAAAAAAAAAAAAAAAAAAATTAAAGCAAGCACATAGTAGCAATGTATTGTAGTTCATGACCTTCGACAATTTTTTTAAAAAAAATCACTTGATCACTTGATAACTTGACATCCCGTTATTCATTAATTTTCTTGAGCAGGTGCCAGTAACATTTCATTTGACCCTATCGCACGCCAGTGTAGCACAATGGCATCTGCTTGCTTCAAGAACACGAAGAGCCTCAAACCGTTCATTCAGGGTTTTGATGAAGAAGTCTGACCATCTAGAAGGTGGCCAGCCATGTGATGTTTTGATATCTGTGGAATCCAGTCGGTAACAGCTCTAGTCCAGCAGTCATCTCCAAATCTCATTACATGTCCAGCCCATCTGATTTTCGACACCTTGACAAAAAATCACTATGTTT
The DNA here is from genome assembly GCA_021461705.1 of Cryptotis parvus. Taxonomy (NCBI): domain Eukaryota; kingdom Metazoa; phylum Chordata; class Mammalia; order Eulipotyphla; family Soricidae; genus Cryptotis; species Cryptotis parvus. Next base: position 13,836 of record JAJIBD010012394.1, read on the forward strand.
ATAAATTAAAAAAGTGAAACAAGTAGAAGGAATAAATCCAACCTTAATTCCCTGGGAATTTAAAAAACTGAACTAAAGAAAACATTTAGAGTATCAGATAAGAGCGTAAACACTGGAGGAGTTAGTAGAAACAAACATGCTGAATACTATCTTTCCTTTTTAAGATAGAAAAATGATTTTCTTCTAATCCAGAACTTTAAAACTATATATGACTTTTCCATGACAAGAAGCTATCAAGGGGAATTCAACAGCCACATGAAGGGTTAATCAGGAAGACCACTCTCCTTTCCAACAAAAGGAAAGGAATGATTAATTTATATTCCACTTTGCTGATTAATTAATTTACAATCACTGTATCACTGTCTTCCCGTTTATCTTCGATTTGCTCAAGCAGGCACCAGTAACATCTCTATATGACCTGTCTCATGCAAGTAGAGCCCAAGGGCACCTGCTTGCTCCAGGAACATAAAGAGCCTCAAACCATTCCATCAGGTCATGGGAATGAGGTCTATAATTGTTACTGGTATCTGGCATATCAAATACGACACGGGTAGCTTGCCAGACTCTGCCGTGTGGGGAGCAGTACTCTTGTAGTCGTCTCAAAATCCAGCATTTATTGATGAACCTCACAGCCACAAGTGGCCGCACGAGCCGGGCTGTGATAGGCTGGTCTGCTGGATGGAGTTCGTCAGAATTTACAATAAAATATATATTTTAGAGTTTTAAATTCATAATTAAAAATTACATATATTATCTTGAGTCACTTATCACTTGCCTTCCCATTGTTCATCTAGTTGATCAAGTGGGTTCAAATAACATCTTCATTTGTTGGGAGTGAGGTTCATTATTGTTATTGCTTTTGGCATATCGTATACTCCATGGGTAGCTGGCCAGGCTCTGCCATGGCTCTGGGTTCACCCCAGGGGATCCAGTCTTTTTCAATGCAAGACCATCAACCATCCGGGGCCCATGGGGCAGAGCCCTGGGTATAGACAAGCCTGTCTTCTGTCTGCCACTTGCTAATGCAGCCAGGCACTGCAGCCACACCTGCAGCACCTTAAGGGGCAGTATTATCTTGAATACCTGATGATAAGTGTATCTGTATATGCTGATGAAGTTAGGGTGGCTTTAGCTGATGACTGTAATTTCCTGCTCAATTCTGTTAATATACATGGCAGAGGGATCAAGCACATGCTGTGAAGACTCCTATTATATAGCAGTAATTATTTAACTATTGTCTGAGACCACCTTGATCATTGGAGGTCCAGGTACCTTATTACTATATGCCATTCAAGTGTCATGAGAGGAGTAGTCTTTGCGTTATATGAAAAATGTTAAAACCTAGGACGTCATATATGATTTATTATGATTGTTTTCTTCTCAATTTAACTAGATTCTCCAGGGAATTGAAAAAGAATTGAGATAAACATATGGTACTACATGAAAATAAAAAGCTTCTTCACCTCATAAGAAACAGTAAACAATAAAAAAAGACAATTCACAGAATAGGAAAGAATATTCACCCAATGCCCGTCTGATAAGGGGTTAATATCCAGGTTTTATCAGGCACTGGTAGAAGTGCCTGTACAAGAAGAAAACAGTTAACCCCAACAAAAAATAGGAAGTAGAGATGAACAGAAATTTTGACAAGGAAGAAATTTGAATGGACAAAAGGCATATGAAAAATGCTTAGCATTACTAATCATCAGAGAGATGCAAATAAAAACAGCAATGTGATATAATCTCACACCATGGAGACTGGCATATGTCCAAAAGAGCAAGGACAACAAATGCTGGTGTGGATGCAGGGAGAAAGGGAATCTCATCCATTGTTCAGGGGAATGTTGACTGGTATGGCCTTTCTGGAAAACAATATAAATTTTTCTCTAAAGACTAGAAATTGAGCTCCCATTCAACCCAGACATACCACTCCTGGGAATATACCTTGGAAGCCCAAAACATAGAGCAGAAATACCATCTGCACTTTTATTTTCATAGCAGCACTATTCACAGTAGTCACATCTGCACATCCTACAACAACATTTCTATGCTGACAGAATTACTCTAAATTTCAAGTTTCAGAGATTTTACTTCAATAATTTTTTTTTTGCATTAGACATGTAACTATCACACAAAGTTGCTTACTACTATTCCCCTTCATAGCCTAATACTTTCATTTTCTTCCTAATATTTTCACCTATGGTCATTGAAGAGGATATCTGACTTAGCTTTAGCAAGAACAAACTTATAGGTAGGTACTATTGTCTTCTTTTTTTTGAGTGCTTTCCTTGTTTATTGCTTTCTTTTTTTTAATTTTTTTTTAATTAATTTTTTTTAATATTTTATTACACCACCATGTGACATACAATTACAAAGATGTTCATGTTTGGGTTTCAGTCATACAGTCCTCCAGCACCCATCCCTCCACCAGTGCCCATCTCCCACCACCAATGTCCCCACTTCCCTCCCCCTCCCCCAGCCTGCCTCTATGGCAAGTTCTTTATCTCTTCTCTCTCTCTCTTTCTTTTCTTTCTTTCTTCTCTTACACATTGTGAATTGCAATACATACATTTAGAGATTATCATGTATATATTTTCTCCCATATTAAAAGCTAAGTTCTAGGCTGGCATTATCACTTTTGACAAATATTAGCACACTGTTCCCTTCTCTGTCTCACCTAACCTCTGATTCCCACATGTCCATGGTAGATTCCACCTTATTTTTTTTAATTGAAAGATGCTCATGTAGAATCTTGGTTCCACAGGGTTCCAACACGCACCCTCCACCCAAACCCATCTCCCATCACCAATGTCCCCATCTCCCCTCCCCCTCCCCCAACCACCTGGCGGGTTCTGCATGTCCTCTCTTTCCTCTCTATATCTCCCTCCCAACAAACTTTCCTGCTCTTCATGGAACACAGTGCACCAAAAGACATTACTATTTCACCATTTTAGTGGCCCGCGCGGCTGCAGGCAAGCGCAACCTGGGCTCAAACTGGTTTTGCTCTGTTCCTCTGGTCGTGAGGCAGTTTCCCAGCGTCCGGACAACAAAAATGGTGGCTAGTGTGATGGATGAGTCTCATCCGGCTGCTTCCGACCCCCCCAGAGGCGACGGGCCCCCTCCCAAAGCCCATCTGCCCTCCTCGGGGTTCCATGGTCAGCTAAGGCCCAGCGCGAGCTGAGCTCCAGCCTCCCCAGCCATCTGCAAGACCCTGGATGCTGGCTCGCGGGCAGCTTATTGTCTTTTTTATCTTCTAAATTAAGGTGCTAACGTTAAATAAGTCATACAATTTAAGCTTATTGGTAAAAGGAGCCAATAATTACTGCATTTTTCTTGTTCAATGTCCTGAATGCACTATGGTATCAGGAAAGCAAAATATTTTATTTAAAATAATTTGTCCAATTTTTAAAAGAGCATTAGTAAACAGGAGTAAAATTAGTGATTTCTATTACTGAACGCATGAGTAATTTATGCCTGTTCTAGAAATAGCGCTTTTCTAAAAAGACAATTGGTAATAAAATAAAATAGTGGCTTCTTTACAACTGTACAAATTAATTGCAAAATTATATAATACATAGAACTCAATTGTCTATTCTGGTTGCTCAGTAGTATTTCCACTATTAGCACTTTTTGCCCTTTTTTTTTGGTATAATGCTCAGGAGATATTCTATCTTCATGCAATAATTTTTTCAGAATTTGTACTACACCTCAAAATCTTGCCTGAACTTTTTCTGTCTCATTACAGATAGTTTCACACCAATATATAGCCCAATTTAATTCCTTACTAGTTCCATAATTTTTCTTTTAATATATGAAATATATAAATCTTAAGGGAGGTTTTATCGTTGTGTTCAGTTACAAACATAGGAGTATATTAGGTATTGCAAGCCATAATACTAAATCTAAGCTACTTTAGTATGTTTTTACTGCTGGCATTTTTATCATCTTTCACATAGTGTCTTCATTATCTTATGCTTATTTAATATATAGGTAATTGTATAAAGAAAATTCTTGGCCACAATAGGGATTTAGATATTTACCTTGCACATATCCAACCCAGATTCAATTCCTGGCATCATATATGGACCTTTAATTCCCACCGGAAGAAATACTTGAGTAAAGAAACTGAGCACCACTGGGTATGATTCAAAGACAAAATAAAAAAATATAGTTCCTCAAATAAAGTACTTCCACTGTTTTTTTTTCACCTTTTTAGTGTGTAGCGTGCAATTATTTTGTATAACAATAAATCAGTGTTAATTGATTGATGAATAAAGGGTTATGCAATTGAATGAGAAATAAACTTTAGAATATCAACCCACATCAAAAATTCTATGAACAATTGGGTCTTGAAAAATGCTTTAAGTTTCTTGCAGAATTGCTTAGTATTCTTATGCCCTCAATGAATTTTCAAGGAGCTTTTACTAGGCTGTCATTAATGGTCCAGTTTGAGCATGATTTAACTAAGTATTTCTTTACAACAAATGGGAGATTCCTTGGAGCTAACAACTAATAGATAGACATAGGAACATAATAGAGATGCTGTGTTATCAATCCATTTGCCCAAGCCCTCTATATTCACAGTTTTGGTTTGTGGAATTCACAACTGAAGGAGGATACCTTGAAGAATTGAAGGACACTTTGAAATGCTTACTCAGCCAGGAACTGTTTTGAAACAGTTTTACTAACGAGGAAGGGGCCTTTGCCAGTTACAAAGTCCCTCAATTCTGCTGGTTCTGCCCAGAGGCCTGAGGGTGATTTAACGACCAATTCTTTTTTCAATTCCCTGGAGAATCTAGTTAAATTGAGAAGAAAACAATCATAATAAATCATATATGATGTCCTGAGTCTTAACATTTTTTCATATAATTCAGAGGCTACCCCACTCATGACACTTGAATGGCATAGAGTAATAAGGTACAAGGACCTCCAGTGATCAGTTCAAGGTGGTCTCAGAAGAGGGTAGAACATTTAAAACTGCAATATATTGCTAACAAATTATGATCACATAACATGTCAGTTTTGTAGAGAAACAATGTCAACTCAGCCTCTGTCCACTTCATTAATGCTACATTTCAGCTAGCATAATCTTCAATGTTTCCCTTTGATCTATTTTCTGTGTTAATAATGTTTTCTGTTGCATACTTCTTCAACCTGTTTTATAAATTAATCTCTCATTTTTCATTATATTAGAATTTTTTGCTAATAATAAAGAAATCTTCATTATTTCCATGTTTATTACACTTCTCTAATAATTTGCACAACTGTATGCTTCTGAAAACTACAAACATACATATTCTCTTAAATATTTTAATTTATGGGTTTTTATAAATTATTTCAATTCTGTAATTTCTTTACATCTAAACTAATAGAAACTGAGTGAGCAGTGTTTCTGACACTTGCATATCCTGATGCCCTTGAATATCTAGAGAACACCTACATCTACATGGAGTGCATGTACACAGCACTGTGGCAAAAGAAGGTATACTAAAAACAGGAACCTAATGAGTCCAAACTAAAGTTCACTTTTTGTGTGCCCTTCTATTGAATCATTCTATTGAATGGTCAGTTGATTGACACTGAGTCATTATTGATGTGGAATTGGGGTCTATTTCTGCAGATAATGGGTAGTTTTGTAGTTAGATTTTTTTAAACCTCTTAATACTCCACTTACACTTTGATGTCAATCTTTGTGTAGTGGTTACCCTCCACCCCCAGTTCCCTTTTCTTGTCAGTGTCTTCTACAGTTTTTTATTATACATGTAGTTTGCATATATCTAAAGTTCCAGTCCCCCTTTAAATGTAAATGTTTTTGTTAATTTTGGAGTCTCCTTTGTTATTTTCTTTTTCACCACTATAATTTGCTTTTTCTGTTTAAAATCTCTTGTACTTATAGAAGACCATTTAATACTTTATTTATTTATTTATTCATTTATTTGTTTATTTGTTTATTCATTTATTTATTATTTATTTACTTTTTGCTTTTGGGGTCACACCCGGCAATGCTCAGGGATTACTTCTGGCTCTTCACTCAGGAATTACTCCTGGTAGTGCTTGGGAGACCGTATGGGATGCCGGCCTTGTGCAAGACAAAAAGCCCTACCTGCTGTGCTATCGCTCTGGCCCATATTTAATACATATAACAGACTTTTTTTAGAGAAAAATGCCTGACTTCCACTTCCTAAAGAGTTTTTGTTACTCCTGCAAATCTGAGTTATAAAGAAGGAAACATAGAATGCTTTGTGGGAGGTCCTTTGACTTTAATTTTTTCTTTGTTTTGTTTTGGAGCCACACCCAGTGTGCTCAGTGCTTATTACTAACTATAGGGACCAGAGCGATAGCCCAGCGGGTAGGGCGTTTGCCTTGCACGCTGCCAGCCTTGGTTTGATCCCAGGCATCCCATATGGTACCCCTAGCACCGCCAGGAGTAACTCCTGAGCATTGCCGGGTGTGACCTAAAAAGCAAAAAAAAAAAAAAAAAAAAAACTAAATATAATCCAGGAGCACTCCTGGTGGGCTTTGGAGACCATTTGGGGTGCTGGGGATTAAATTAGGTCAGCCATGTGCAAGACAATCTACTTACACACTGTAAGTAGCTTGGCACCTACTTGTAGGTCCTTTAAATTAACAATTTTTGATATATAGTTCCATTTTCTTGTAGTCTGTAGTGGTTCATATAAGAAATGTGTTGTGAGTTTATGGAGGTTCTTTCATATGGGAGACTTACTTGTTCTTTTTGGTCTTGATTTGTTTTTCTTTCACTGCTTTTAAGAAATTGTTTCTTTCATGGTTTTACTTTGTTCTTCAATTTTCTTCTGCTTAAACTTATCTCTTTATGAATTGGTTTAGCTTCCTAGGTATTGGTGTATATTTACCTCCTCAGTGGAAATTTCTTAGCCATAATTTCTTTTATTTGTAGTAGTTCCCTTTTGTTTTTTTCCTGTCCTCATGTTTCTCTTATGAAAATTATATCTCTTAATGTTGTCCCATACATTTCTTACTTTATTTATTTAAAAATTTCCCTTTAATCTCCCACTTTTTATGACTTCATCTGTATTATCCTTGAGGCCACTGATTCAACTTTAGTATCTTCTATTGTTCTTCCAAATCCTATTTTTTGGTTCAATTACAATAGTCTTTAACTCAATTATTTATGCTTGTAGTTTTTAACCTTCTTTCACTGATACTTTATCTGAACGTTCTGATGCTCTTTTCCACCTTTTCTTTATTTAGAGCTATGAGTTTTGAAGTATATTTTCCTTCATTTTATTTTAATGTATTCAAAATTGAAATTGCCAACCATATTAATTATGCATCTATAGCATTGAACTTAATGTGCATGTTGATATATGATAATGACAGTAGAATTAAGAAAGTGAAGATCTATTGGAGCAATACTTTAATTTATCACAGTTAAATAGTAACAAACAAATGAAAACATTCTCCCAATTTCAAATGGTACTACAAAGTAGTAGTAATAAAAACAGCATGGTATTGGAATTAAAACAGACCTGTGGGCCTATGGAATAGAGTTGAGTATCCTGACACCCATATGATCATTTAATCTTTGATAACAGAGCAAAAAAGTAAGAAATGGAAAATGGAAGCCTCTTCAACAAGTGGTGCTGGGAAAACTGGGCAGCTACATGTAAAATAATGAATTGGGACCTCTGTCTAACACCATGCACAACAATCAGATCAAAATGGATTAAAATCACAATATCAGACCTGCATCTGATATAAATAAAGTATGTGAAAGAAAATATAAGAAAAACCCTCCAAGACATTGAATTTAAAGGCGTCTCAAAGATGAAACACCACTAACAAAGCAACTAGAACATGATAAACATATGGTACTACATGAAACTAAAAATTTTCTTCACCTCAAAAGAAACAGTGACCAAGATACAAAGATAGTCCACAGAAAGGAAAAGAATATTCACCCAATACCCATCTGATAAGGTGTTAATATCCAGGATTTATCAGGCACTGGTAGAACTTTACAAGAAGAAAACAGCTAACCCCATCAAAAAAATAGGGAGTAGAGATAAACAGAAACTTTGACAAGGAAAAATTTGAATGGTCAAAAGGCATAAAAAATGCTTAGCATCACTAATCATCAGAGAGATGCAAATTAAAACAACAATGATATGTCATCTCACACCACAGAGACGGGACATATGCAAAAGCGCAAGGACAACAAATGCTGATGTGAAAGCTGTGAGAGAGAGAGACTATCATCCATTGTTGGTGGGAATGTTGACTGGTACAGCCTTTTTGGAAAACAATATGGACTATTCTCTAAAGACTAGAAATTGAGCTCCCTTCAACCCAGCCATACCACTCCTGGGAATAGACCCAGGGAAGCCCAAAACACACAGTAGAAACAGCATCTGCACAGCAGCACTACTCACAATAGCCAGAATCTGGAAAAACCAGAGTTCCCAAGAATATCATGCAGCTGTTAGGAAAAAATGAAGTTATGAAATTTGCTTATAAATGGTTGGACATGAAAAGGATCATGTTGAATGAAGTTAGTCAGAGGGAAAAAAGAAAGATATAGAATGACTGCATTCATTTGCATGATATATATGTTTGTTTGTATGTATGTGTGTGTATATATATGTGTATATATATATATATATATATATATATATATATATATACATACACCCAAGGTCTGGCAAAACATGGTTCAGTAGGTCTTGTCAAAGGTGGAATTGACCACAAACGTGTGGGAGTCAGAGTTTAGGTAAGACAGAGAATGGAACAGTGTGCTAATAATTATTGAAAATGGAATACCAGAATAGAACTGAGCATTGAATACAGCAAAAACATACACATGATAACCTCTAAATGTATGTATTGTAATCCACAGTGTGTAAGAGAAGGATGAGAGAAAGAGAGAGAGTAAGTGAGAGAGAGAGAGCGAAGAGAGAAAAGAGATAAAGAACCTGCCAGAGAGGCGGACTAGGGGATGGGGGAGAATTAGGGACATGGTGGTGGGAAATGGGCACTTGCAGAGGGATGGACACTGGGACACTGTAAGACCGAAACCCAAACATGAACTTCTTTGTAATTGTATGTCTCATGGTGGTATAATAAATAAAAATAAATAGATAAATAAAACAAAAAGATATATATTTAAAATCTTAGTGCAAGTACTAAGATACTAGCTTCAAATGTGAGAAAACAGTGACATATAGTGAATTATAGAGTTTACATATTATGTAATATATATATACACACATACACACACACACACACACACACACACATATATATATATATATATATATATATATATACATATACACACATTTGCTTTTTGGGTCACACCTGGTTGATGCTCAGTGGTTCTGCATTTAGGAATTGTACCTGTTCATGCTCAGGGGACCATATGTACTGCTGGGGATCAAATCTGGGTCAGCAGAGTGCAAAGCAAATTTCTACCCACTGTATTATTGCTCCAGTCCCAAGTTTATATTTTAGATAAAAATGATAAAAATGTAAACAAGGAAAAATTATTTGAAAAAATATAAATGAAATGGTGAAAAATGTAAATCCAAAAGCTTTAATAATTATATTAAATATAAGCTATTTAAAAAACAAAATCATACATTACAAAAATCATAAATTAAAAGTGTCAAACACCAAAATGCATTACATTATTTGCAAGAGGATAGTTCAGATACAAGATTATAAACAGGTTCGAAACAGAACAGACCAAAATGTGCTATTCAAATAGCAACCATATATGGTTGACTATGCAAATATCAGACAAAAAAGAAAAATCAGACTTTAGTGTTGAAGAGATATAACAATAGTACAGTGGGTAAGGAAATCATCTTGTGTAAGGCTGATCCAAGTTCAATCTCAATGCACCACATATGATCCTCTGGGTCTCACCAAAGTTTTCTCTAACTAAGCCCTAAGTATCACTAAATGTGATACAAATACAAGAAAGAAAATAATGATAATGGATACAGCAGACTTTTATTAAAAAACTGTCATATGAAACAGCAATGAAAATTTTAACCAATAGAAGCACAATACTTAATATGAGTACTTATTTACATATACAACTAAAAATGAAACCCCAGGACTCAACTCAATTAAATTTCAATTCAATCCAGGATTGAAAAATTACTGCAAAAAAGGAGAAATGAATGATTATAAAATAATAGTGAGTCTTTAGTATGCCAGTATCAATGAAAGATATAACAATTAGATTAAACTTGTCATGTATATAGTATACCTAGGGAACATCATAAGCTAACTTGCTACTAAATTCTACATTATACTATAAGCAAACAGAATATTTTTACTTACCTGAACAATCTCTTCTTCACTTTTATATTTTTATTTTTTATTTTTTTCAAGATCTTCCACTGCTTTTTTTTGCATTTATTCTGTTTGTCCAGCAATAAATTTGAGGACAAAATATTAATCTCAGTTATGAGTCATGGCACCATGAACACCATGGAACCGTATTTATGTCATGGTGTCTGTCTGCTTCTCCAACAGATCCTGTTAGGGTAGTTTAGATTCTGTATCCAATAGCTCCGAATCTCTCTATCCCTAAGAAACTTTCTAGTCTTCAGATGTACCCATCTTTTGCCCCTCTGTTACTCTTTCAGCAGGGTGGGGGCCTAGTTTTTATCACAGGTTACTACTAACTACAAGTAATATGGGTTTCTTTAAATATACAACAAACACATTTCTCTCTGAGGTAGAAAGAATTTAGTGTTTAGGATTCTCTTGACAAGTGTCTAGGATTCTCTATCTAGTCCAACTCACTGTTATATTTTTAAAACTTTCACATTTGCAATATATTACATCTCAGTTAATCAGCATTAACACGGTAGAATTACACTCATAAAGACTGAAAGACTGTATGCTTGAATGAAATTGACTTGGATTTAAATGTGCAATGTCATCCTAGAGAAAGTTATTTGGAGAAAAGTTGTTTTCTGACTCAATTTAGATATTAGTAAAATATGCATAATGTCAGTATTTTAAAGTGATACATTTTAAAGTTAAATATTTATAGAGCTTAACATTGTGTCAATGTAACTTTGAACAAAAATATGAAAATATTGTCTGAGTAAATAGAATGAATATTAAAATATCAGTTAGATTAACCTTTATTATTATTTCATTAAAGTATCAAATGGCATTTATGAGCTAACTAATCATAAATTCAGTTTGTGAGTAAGAACTATTCATTTTGTTAGTAGATGTGTTTTCAGGCATGAAACATTACTTCAGAAAATGATGCAGATAAACTCTAGCAACTGCAGGTGAAACATAAAACAATATACCAAGACATAATTATCATTTCTTTATTTCTATTTTACAAATACTTTCTATTCATATAAACCCTGCAAGTGTGGACAAGTTGGTATAAGACAGGCAGTCTCATTTATAGAAAAGGTTTTACTGCCTTTGCTTAGTTCCACTAAACTTAGAATTTTTTATTAGACTGTCAATATTCTGAAGTATCAAGAGAAGCCTGAGTGCCAATTATAATCTCACTTGTGACTCAAATAATAGCATTTATCAGCAACATGAGGTTAAGTGAGTAGAGGAATAACTACATATGCTGAAGTAAATTTAAACTAAGCGTGCCTTGGGATATTTCCACACATCAACAATCTTACAAGCAACCTACTTAAAATAGAGACCTACATTTCACTGCTGTGATTTCATTCATTTTAGGAAACATTCCTAAATGAATTGTTTCCTTGTCCAAAAATAGTTGTTTTGGAACTTCTTATATGAAACAATAGAAAGCATGCTTTAAAATCTAATTTAAAGAGAGGTATGTGGTCCCTAAAAAAACAAATAATTTCAAGCTAAAATTTGTTGACTTTGCATGAGGAATCAATCCTGTAAACAAGTCAACAAAAAATAACAATAAACTTGAGAGAAGAGGAACAATCTAGTATGCATTTAACGTACAAAAGTGAAATAATAGTGATCCTTAAATAAAACACTTAGGGAAAGTGATATATTTACCATGTTCATCGAGGCACACAATCATAATCGTGGTTATTATAGATTTGTGTGAATATATCTACATACTGTTTCAAAAATAATGGAACACTAATAATGATACTAATTCAAGAAAAAATTTCAATAGTTGAGTTAATAACTGATTTGGGCTGCATACACTTAAAATATGTAGCTATTATATGTATTAATGATTTTTAATAATTTAAAATAATCCAGTCTAGCTGTGAGCTGAAATGAAATTCTAATAGATTTACAGTGGAAAATGAAAATTGCACAAGTTTGGAGGGTTTTCCTCAGGAAAGAAAACAGACATAAACAAGTTTTTAAAGCAATGAGCACTTTGGGTAAAGAAGATTCAGTTTATGTCCCAGTTTTGACTGAATATGTCAAATACGTTTAATGCTTCTAGTAGAAAGCTCATTAAAGGCACATACTGTTTTGTGCACCTGTTTTGTGCTATCCTTGAGTTGTGGTACAGCACAATTTATTTCAGAGAATAGGTACATGCGAAATTAAAGGAAAAAACATCTTTGATTTGATTTGTTTCAAATTGCTAAACCTGTGTTTTTCCAGAAGTGCATTAGTGTTTGCTCAAATATTAAGTTAATTCCATGCTTTGACATCTAACATAGAATAATGATAAAAATGATAGATAACTGATAATTTATACACACACAATAGTTGCATGTACAAATGGCCACACAGGCAATTTATGTTAGGATGTCATCTAACCAACACAAAATGAGAACTCTCATTTTAGTCTAGACTACATTTTTTAATTTAGAATTTGAACTCAAACTTGTAAAACAACAGCATTGGAGAGGACAGAGAGATAGTTGATCCCCAGCATCCCATACACTCCCCACAGCCACAAATCCCTCCCCCACCGCCCAGAACACTGGGAGTGATTCCTGAGCACAGATCCAGGAGCAAGGATGTGACTCCAAAACAAAACAAAGCAAACAAAATTGGCAATAATTGTAGAAATCTTCAATGAATATATAAAAAACTGTTAGAATTTTTTTCTTTCTACAAATTTACACTGAACGCAAAAGAAATTATGCTGAGAAAATTAATTCAGCATGTTTGAGAGCCAGGCACAAAGCCAATAGTTCTTTAGCAGTCTGACACATGTTATTAGGATATTTACCCACAGGAGAATCATTCCAAGGTTTGTTTTCATTTTGGAGTGGGAGGTGGCAAGGACCTGGGCATGTGGCTGTTTTCAGGGATAACTCCTGTTACTGTGCTCAAAACCTCTTCTGTGTCAAGTAAACTCTGACTAAATTTGACAAAAGATAAGTACTAAAATCTATGTAGCATCTATGCCAATTATTTCTGCAAGTCTAGCCACTGTGTGACCATACACCTGTTAATAGTTCACATATTTGTATTTAAAAGACAGTATATTTTTCTGTACTTCCTACTTCACAGAGATGCCTTGCTTTTCTCACCTTTAGCTCTCTTTCACAGTAAAGAGAACTGGTTTAGCTACCAGTTTAGCTACTGGTTTAGCCTCAGTTCTTCCACTAACAGTGGAATGAATGGTAGCTCATTTAATGAATTAGTCATATTTTCTTAATCATAAGAGCATGATTATAGATATGAATAATGAACATAATTACTGCTACAAGAGGTTGTCTCAAAATACAAATAATAAATTTTGGCTTCTGACATTAAATACTCAACTGCTTAGCTAGAAATGTGTTATTAATTGAAATAATAGTATGATTATGTATATTGTTTATGCTTGCTCAGAATAAAGTGAAGTCAAAGAAAGGCATTAGGAAATCAAGAAGTCATTCACTGGTCCAGAATGGTAATAATCCTTACTCAGACTGCAAGGACAATGAGATTTTTCTGGAATCAGCAAGCTTTCAGGAAGAACAAAAGTCAGAGAGCCACTGGGGTCCCCAATGATATCAAGGAATGAGTTCCCTTCTATCTCCAAAGATGGTGGGGAATGGATGAAAACTCAGGAATCCAGCGCAGTCTTAAAAAGCTTTATTTTCACAGGTTCTGGTATACAATCCAGCAACAGGAGAAACCCTGGACTTAGGTTCCTAGCTGGCCCCGGCTCTGTGTAGGTTTAGAACCCTAGGCCAAGATGGCCTCTGCCATGTCATAAGGACTAACAGAGAAGAGAATGGAGAAGCAGAGAGGAAATACACAGAGCAAGGAGGAGCCAAAATGGCCGAAAACCCCTTCTCCTTTATCCTAGCTTATTTTATAGATAGAAGCCCGCCAAAACCTTCCATCGCGGGCTGGGTGATCTAGAGATGAAACCAGGTAAATGACTTTGGTGAAACACAAATCTTCAGGTGGGACCTATGGCTCAAGCTTCAAAATGCCAGAGCTGATTCCCTGAGGTAAAATCTCCGTAGTGAGTTGCAAGGGGCTGCATATCTGAACCAGAAAGCAGTTCAGAATGTAATTTGTAGAGAATAACATTGATACTTCTTACTATGATGATATAGGCAGCTGATTCCAGACTCTAGATCCCATGAAGGTCCAAAATCTGTCAGAATACTTCACTTTGGCATTACCTTTAGAATCAGAGACAAGTAGTTTGCCTGGAGGCGCACTGGCATGTCCTTTGAACTAGGATAATTGGTTACATTATGTTTGATCCAACGTAGTCAAATACTCTTGGAAAATCTACTTGTATATCCCATGCGGGACCCATGGGAGAAGGAAGAGTATAGAAATAGGGGAAGCAAAACTCATAATATTCATGATCACTTCTTTCACTTGTCTTTCCGTTGTTCATCAATTTGCTCAAGCGGGCACCAGTAACATCTTCATACATCCTGTCACATGCTTTGAAACTACATGGTATTCCATTGTATAGATGCAGTATAGTTTCTTTATCCAGTTTTCTGCTCAGGGGCACAGATTTTTTCCAAATTCTGGATAATGTGAACAGTGCTGCTATGGACATAAAATTGCAGAAGGTGCTAATGTTGTATGATTTAGGGCCCCTAGGGTTTATTTCCCCTCCCCTCGAGGTGCTGCAGATGTGACTGCGGTGCCCAGCTGCATCAGCAGATGGCAGAGAGGAGACAGGCTTGTCTATACCCAGGGCTCTTCCTGGTGGGCCCTGGTTGGTTGATGGTCTGACATAGAAAAAGACTGCCCCCCCATCCCCGGGATGAACCAAGAGCCACAGCAGAGCCTGGCAAGCTACCCACAGTGTATTTGATATGCCAAAAACTAACAATAATGGACCTCATTCCCAACAAATGATGACATTATTGGAGCCCGCTTGAGCAAATCGATGAACAATGGAAAATAAGTGACAAGGGTATATTTCCAGGAGTAGTATTGCTGGGTGAAATGGGAGCTCAAATTCTACTTTTTAGAGGAATGTCCATATTGTTTTCCAAAAAAGTTGGAAAAGTTGACATTTCCACCAACAATGAATCAAAGTACCTTTCTTCCTGTGTTTGTGCCAGGACTTATTGTTCTCTTGGTTGTGTGCCAGTCACTGTGGTGTGAGACCATACCTATTGTTGTTTTGATTTGCATGTTCCAATGATTAGTAATGAATTTTTTCATATGCCTTTTGCCCTTTTGAATTTCTTCTTTGAGGAAGTTTTTGTTTATTTCTTCTCGTCATTTTTGATGGTGTTGGATGCATTGTTGTCATAAAATTCTACCACTATTTTATTTATCTTGGATGACAATTCATTATCAGATGAGTATTGGGTAAATATTATGTACCAATCTGTGCACTATCTTTGTATCTTGGTCACTGTTTCTTTTGAGGTGCAGACTTCTTAGCTTTGTGAAGTCACCTTTGCTTTCCTTGCTTCCAATGCTTGGTCACTGGAGTTACATCTTTGAAAAAGCCTTTAATTTCAGTTTCGTGGAAGATTTTGCCTACATTTTCCTTGATGTACCTTATAGATTTATATCTGATGTTGAGATATTTAATCCATTTTGATCCAACTTTTTCTATCTTTCTTTCTTTTGTTTTTTGCTTTTTTGGGTCACACCCAGTTATGCTCAGCTGTTACTCCAGTAACACCCAGTTTTCCCAGCACCACTTATTAAAAATACTTTCCTTGCTCCAATTCATAATTCTTGCTTCTTTTTGAAAGATTAAATTATTACATATTTGATGATGTGTGTCAGGATATTCAACTCTATCCCATAGCTCTGCAAGTCTGTTTAATTCCAATAGTATGCTCCTTTACTTACTATCACTTTGTAGTACAATTTGATGTTTGAGTAGGTGAAGCCTTCCATCTTCTTATTCCTAAGGGTTTCTTTAGTTATTTGTAGGGGTTTATTGTTCCATATGAATTGCAGCAGTGTTTGATCAATTTCTTTGAAAAATGTCATGAGTATTCTTATAGGTATCACATTAAATCTTTATAATACTTTGCAAAGTAATACTATTTTGACAATGTTAATTCACCCAATCCATGAGCAGGGAATGTTTCCATTTCCTTATATAATCTTATTTCTTGAAGTACCATTTTGTATTTTTCTTTGCACAGATTCTTTATGTCCTTAGTCAGGCTGATTTCAAGGTACTTGATTTTATTAGGCACAATTGCAAATGGGATTTTTAATATCACTTTCATTTCTTTCATTATTTGCATATGGGAAAGCTACCGACATTTGGGTATTAATTTTTAACCTGCTACTCTACTATATAAATTTATAGTTTCTAGGAGCTTTTTGGTAGAGTTCAGTATTTCTAATATAGCATCCTGTTATCTGCACATAGTGATAGTTTGGTCCCTTATTTTCTATCTGAATGCCCTAATGTCCTTTTCTTCCTTAATTGCTATGGCAAGTACTTCTGGTATTATATTCAATAAAAGTGGCATGAATGGGAAACCTTGTCTTGTAGCCAATGTTATGGAGAAGGCTTCTAATTTTTCCCCCAATGTGAATAATGCTTTCTGTGGGTTGGGGTATACAACTTTGACTTTCAACCCATTTTGTCGAAGTGTTTCATTTTTATCATGAATGGGTTACAGATCTTGTCAGATATTTTCTCAACCATAATCATATGGTTTTCATTTTCCCTTTCATTGATATGATGTATTATATTGTTTGACTTCTGACTGTTAAACCATCCTTTTATCTCTGGGATGAATCCTACTTGATCATCATGCTTGATCTTTTGTTGAGTTGTTGAAGTCTACTTGTAGTATTTTGTTGAAGATATTAGTGTCCTCTTTTATCAGGGATTGGTCTATATTTTTCTTCTTTTTTGATATCTTTGCTTTGGTTATCAGAGAGATACGTGTCTCATAAAAACTGGGAGTGTTTCTGTATTTTCAAATACCTAAAAAATGTTTGAAAACAACTGGAAATAGGTCCTCTTTAAAGATTTGGAAGAATTCACTACTGAATCCATTTTAACATGAAATTTTACTTTGGGAAAGAATTTTGATTACCATTTCAATTTCCTCAATACTGATAAGCCTGTTCAGTAATTCAAAGTATTTTGGTTCAGTCTTGAGAAATTATAGGGATCCTGAAATTTTCCATTTCCTCTAGATTTTCTTGTTTTGTAGCATACCATCTCTCTAAGTAGTCTATGATAACTTTTGAATTTCTGTGGTTTCTCATGCCCTTCTTTCATCTCTGATTTAGTATGTTGGGGTTCTCTCTTTCCCTTCCTTTGTGGGTCTTAGTAGTGGTTGTCAATCTTGTTAACTTTTTCCAAGAACCAGCTCTTGGTTTCACTGCTTTTTGTGTGTGTTTTTTTTTGGTGGGGATTCCAGCTTGTAGATTTTTTAGGGGGTCACACACAGAATTCTTCAGGGGTTACTCCAGGCTCTGCACTCAGGAACTACTCCTGGCAGTGCTCGAGGGACCAATGGGATTCTGGGTATCAAACCCAGGTTGGCAGCATGCAAGGGAAACACCCTACCTGCTGTGCTATCGCTCTGGCCACATTCTAAGTATTGTTAGTGCCTTCTATTCCTGAGCTGGACTCCTTTTGTTGGTCATTTTTGAAGATCTTAAGCTGTGAAGTCAAATTGTTTATATGGGTCCTTTTCCTTCTTGGTGAATGCTTGCAGACCTATAAACTTTCCTCTTAACACTGCTTTAGCTATTTCCCACAAGTTCTGGTAGCTTTTGTTCTCATTCTCATTTGTTTCCATGAATATCGTTTTCTTCAATTTTCACTATGACCCACTGGTCAAATTCTAAACTTTGAACCCTTAAAACCCCTAAAAAGAATGGCATAATTTAAGAAATTTTGAAGTTAATCTATGAACATATGTTTCACTAGAAAAAAGATGTCAGGGGCCAGAGCGATAGCCCAGTGGGTAGGGCATTAGCCTTGCATGCGGCCAGCCCATGCCGGCCCTGGTTCGATCCCTGGCATCCCATATGGTCCCCGCAGCACCACCAGGAGTAATTCCTGAGTGCAGATCCAGGAGAAACCCCTGAGCATTGCCAGGTGTGACCCAAAAAAGCAAAAAAAAAAAAAAGAAAGAAAAATGTTTCAATATTTTCACTAGAAAAAAAGTGAATGTCAAATAGGAATGCTGCATCTCTCAGGTTTTGCAGCATGATAAATCTAATCAATACATTCCTGCAGAAGAGGAAGAGAATGATACTGCAATCACTCAATATGACTCCTGTCTGATGTGGCAACTACTATTCACTTGATCACTTGACATCCTGTTATTCATTGATTTGCTCAAGCGGGCGCCAGTAACATTTCCATTTGACCCTATCACGTGCCAGTGTAGCCCAATGTCATCTGCTTGCTCCAGGACTATGAAAAGCCTCAAACTGTTCAGGGTCTTGATGAAGAAGTCTGAAAGAGCAACTACTATTAGAAATACAAATTTACTTCTCTTCATTTACCATGTAATAATACTGAAGTCTCCATTGATCAAATTCAACTGGAAGTCGGATATTTGGGATGCATGCATTATCCAAAAGGCTAGAAATTAATACACCAGAGGTAACCAAAACATGGATAAAGGACCTATGGGTAGGAGATTGAAAATGAATATTACAAATTATATTCCACCTCCTGTCAAATTTCTGACTTCCAGGTATTTGCTTAGAAGAAAAAAATTTCAGTAGAGAGGAGACACCCTATGACTGTGTGGAATATTCTAATTTTACTTTTCTCTCTGCAGAATGGCAGTTAAAATAGACATTATTTTTACTTTTCAGATAACATAACAGAAATCTTCTATTGAAGCTCTATCTTCCAGAATTTCCAATGACACATTAGATCACTAGACCCAAAAGGTGACAATTATCAGAGAAAGAAGGAAAACACTGAATCATTTCATTAATATGTGGAGCAGAAAGAAACACAGTTAAGGAATGAACAATAGTCAAGAGTAGTAGATCCTGATAGTCTATCTATAAAACTGAGTTTGCTAAGGGTGATAAAGGGATGAGAAAGAACCTAGATATGGTAGTGGGGGGGATTTTGTACTACGTGATAAGTATAATATAGTGTGATTATTCCTGAAACATTCATATTAATGCTACTAAAGATCATAGTACATAAATAAAATATTTATACCAGCAGTTTTAAATTTCTTCTTATCTTTATCATTCTCTAATCTTATTATCCACTGGCAGCAACTCTTAACCAATTGTGATATCTCTAGTTGGTAGTGTGGTAGTACATCTAATTATTATTTTAGTATCTAAGTCATCCCTGGCTTGGGCTTATTTTATCCATGTAATTTCTTATTGATGAATATGACTAAGCTGAGAATAACAAAAGAAATTTCAGCATATACTCCAAATTAGTGATCTGCAATTGTGGTACAACAATAAAATCTTCCTTCATTGTTAGTAAGCACTGTGACCATTTGACTAACAATATTGTTATTCCTGTTCATAATGACACCAAAATGGCCAATAAAGAGTATCAATTAACTATAAATATAAATATAACTATATTTCCTAATATTTGAATAATTTCCTTTGTGATTTCTTTATTATTATATTTATTTAATAAAGAAATACAATTTCTTTATTAAAATTCTAATATATATTTATTTATTAAAAGAAATAATCTCTTCAAGACTAAGGTTGCAAAGAAGAGAAAAGGTCAGCAAATAGGTTAAGTATTCCAATAAAAAGGGCAGAATGAAAATTGCAATCAGATGTTGGACAACATTATATGCAACTAAAGGATGTAAGTGAATCTACAAATTGCTCATCATACTATCCTAGCAGACATTTTTTTTCTGGGTGAGGAGTTCATGGTAAGACCAATAATCCCTGGCATATGAGCTCATTGGAGACTTTTTTCATTGTAAAATGTGTTCTTTGTTTGGAGGAAATGATGTGTTAGATAACAAGGCAGTGAAGAAAGCATTCTATAAACCCACTAATGGATGTTCTGGCAGAAGTATTTATGACAGGGAAGGCAAGTTTATATTTGGAAAATGTACTCATGGTCATGAAAAAAAATACTACCTCACACCTGACGGATGCTCAAAAGTAGTTTGGGCAGGTGGTGGCCAAATCTGCGTTTGTGAAAAAAAAATTATGTTTTCTGAATACATGTTTAATTCATATCCCATCTATACAAGTTTAAAAAAAATTTTCAAAAGGCAAAATGTTATTAGGAAATCAGGTTGACTGGCTGCAAAAGTGTGGCTTTATTTTGTCCATCTGATTGCAGAAAATCTCCTGAAGTTGATATTTTTAGTACATGAATCACTTGTTTTCTTGCTAGTTTAAATATGTCCGTAACTTTTTAACTTATTTTTTCATAAATATTGTAACACTTTTTCCAACCATTAAGATATACACTCAGTGTTCAAAATGTTTTGAAGCTATATGTAAAATAAATCTTTTTATATATGTGTATACACAATTACATGCCATTTTGAGTAAAGATCATATATTTCTTCTTCCTATTATATAGTGAGCCTTTCATTGCAAGATATGATATATATTTATATATACACTATATCATAGTACATACCCTAGATATGCTATTTTATATCTGGTCAAAGAATATTTCTCTTTATGCTTACCATTTAAATATTCCCCAAGGTAAGCTATAATACTGAAACTCTGTACTTCCCAGTGAGGCATGCTACTTTGAAATCTATCTCTGAACCACCATGTTTCTATTATTTTATTTAACTGGTCCATATGAATTCTATGAAATATACCTGTGTGACCTAATTTATAATGGTAAAACATTAGGTATTGTGAGTTTGAGTCCATTTCTTATACTAACTGCATTCTAAATCTTGAGAGCTTAATATTATATACAGTGCTAGTATTTCACAAATCATTTATTTATTAATGTCCAACATGATGAATTTATAAGTATGATAGGCTCATTATATGCTGGGAAGCTCTTATGGCTCTGAATTTGGTTTCAATTAGGCTATATCACAGAGCACATTTAACATATTTATCTCCCACAGATTTTCCTCATGACGTTTAGCCCAATTGTCACAACTGCTTAAATATTAGACTATGTTGAAAAATCTAATTTTGTAGCAAGTCTCACTTAGAATTCATACATTATGGATATCCTAGTGACTGTGACAGGGTAGAATAAATCTAAATTCAAGAAGCTTCTGAGGTGGAAATTGACTTCTTTACTTAAAAACACATAATTTCAACATGCCCTAAATATTAGAGAAATTCAGGAATGTAGAAGCTTCTAACCCATATCTCAGGTTGAAATCATGTAAGGAATTTACTAACTCCATTCAATGAGTGAAAACATTCATATGTTGAGGGATAATTAATCAAGCTGATTATAATCATTTTACCCAGCATTCTCCTTTAGACCCTTTTCTGTATATATTGTGCCTTAGTGTCAGTTTATTACCATTTTATTGTATAGAGATTCTTTTCGTTTGTTTGTTTTAGCACTATTTGGGAGGCCTGTAGGTTACTTACATCAATAGTCTGCCAACAGGTGGGGAATGCATTGCTGTTCAGGCCAATGAGGAGTCATTATGAGAGTCACCAATATAGGAAGTTCTGAGGATCAGATCTTGTAATGCTCAAGGATCACACCCGAGGGGCTGGAGGGATAGCACAGTGTGTAGGGCATTTGCCTTGCACGCGCTTACCTGGGTTTGAAACCTGGCATCTAATATGGTCCCCGCGAGCACTGCCAGCAGTAATACCTTAGTGCAGAGCCAGGAGTAACCCATGAGCATAACCGGGTGTGACCCAGAAAGCAAAAGAGAAAAAAAAGATGACACCCGATAGTGTTTAGGGGGGATTATATTAGGGGATTCAAACTAGGCTTGCTACATATAGACCTTGAGTCTTAACTCCTGAACTACCTTTCCAACTAAGACTAAGTTTGTTTAAACAAATTGTTAAAAAGTACATTGACATTGGAGTTATAAATGTAAATGCTCAATTTCAAGTAATTATATAAATGCTACATTGATCCTAACTCAAAAAGATTATTCAATATAATTTTGATGTAAGATCAATATATCAAAGTGCATATATTTTTTGAATATCCTTTTACTAATACAGTGAATATCCCTCTCCAGCAAGAATAGATAGAGATACCAGCAAAGTTAAACAATTACAATAGGTTTTAAATAAAAGCCAGCTCTCTCAGCTTAAAGAGAAAACCTGCATTTGTTGCTACAGATGTGAAGGGTATTTTTTTTTATTTTCATTTCTCAGTTCTGTTAAATATTTAGTTAACATTCCTCAATATAATAAATTTGTTTTGTGTACTCACAAGGCCATCTACATAGTCAGAAATATTTACTGGCACGTTACATCTATAAATACATCAGTGAACAAAACAAACAAAAACTCTTTGTCTTCATATTTGCATTCTAATAGAAAAAAATAATTTAGAAAAAACATAAAAGTCTGTTAGTCTGTTCAAAAATAGTACTAAGAGGAAATATTTCCTGAGCAGGGGGCTTAGTAAAATGATACTCTATAAAAGGTTGGAATCTGAACGCACAAAAGAACTGTCAATTTGGATCTCAAGATAAAGAATGATCCAGTATGAGGAAGCTCTAAGACAGTAGCCTTCAGCAGAAGTCACCTGACTACCCTTTTAAACAAATAATAAAGTAACCAGAATAGTGGGAGCAAGGTAAACCAGGGAAAATATTTGGAGATGAGACGGGAAGGAAATGTACTTATAAAGATCCTATTTTGGTAGGATGGAGTAACAGTATAGCAGGTAGGACCTCGCCTTGCACACTGCAGACCTGGTTTTGGTTTCTGGAATCCATATGGTTATCTGAGCCCTGCCAGGAGTGATTCCTTAGTGCAAAAGCCAGGAGTAGGCCTGAGCACTGTCAGATGTGATCCAGAAAACAAAAAAAAAGTCAAAGATTTTATTTTGAAGTTAATTTTTAAGAAGTTCATGCTTTAATCTCACTCAGTTGTGAACGATTAAAACTGGAGTTTGGAAAATTTTGTGTGAAACAGAGTTATGAGGTTTCTGCAGTAACATAGAGCAGCAAGGTAAGTAGCTGAGTGGTTGTGAACAATGACAATTCATGTAGTGCAAATGAAGAATAGAATCCAGGGGAAGAAAACTTCAACTTAAGGGATAGCATGGGTTAATTTAGTCTGTCATCCTCTTCTTATCTTACCATGATGAGCCAAGTTCTTCGTTCTCTGACCTATTTTTTTGATCCACGTTAGATTGATAATAAAGAA
>JAJIBD010012395.1:0-34064 GCA_021461705.1 Cryptotis parvus
TCACATAGAGTGCCCCTTGGATTGAGGACAGAGAAAGAATGAACATGTCACTAAGAGCTGGATATGGTTAATGTAACAGCTTATAGCCTGGCTTATCCATACACACATGATAGGCCTATGTGTACACACACATGCACATTCACACACACTCATAACCCTTTCTCTTACTGAGACAGTATGTAAGCAAGGGCAGAAGTCAGAGTCACAGGAATGGGGGAGTTGAGTTCTACTTGCTCTCTGCCCCTACATAATCTACCTGCCAACCTGGCAGAGAATATATCTAGACAGTTCCTGGTGCTCATAATGCAAGAGAAGATAATTTAAGAGCTAAATTACAAGAAGCTTAAATATCTGTTGCCTTAAAGAACAAGAAGTCAGAGATAATGTAGTGGGTAGGGCATTTGCCTTGCATGTGGTGGACCCAGGTTCCATCTCCAGCATCCCATATGGTGCCCCAGGCACTGCCAGGAATAATTCCCGAGTGCAGAACCAGGAATAACCCCGAGCATGTCAGGGTGTGACCCACCCCCAAAAAGAAGGAATTTATAGGGTTGGTGAGATCCAAGTTGAATGTAGGAAAGGCTCATAGCCCCTCTCCCTGACTCCACTCCTTCCCTTTCTCAAGCCTGCCCTCTGCCCCAAGATGGGCCTATCTGTCTTCATTTAAAAGCTCCTCTTCAGGAATCATTGGAAGGGACCCCAGAACTGAGTCAGGGTGAGGGTTTAGCAAAGGTCAGAGAAAGTAAGAGACGCATGAAGCTGGACTAATTCTGCCACTGGCTCCCTTACACAGGTTGATGGCACCCCTGTGCAGAAAGTCCCAGCTCCTCTCAAATATCTTTCCTCTTGGCTGACTCCTCCTACATTCCTGTAACTCTCTGTCCTGACTGCTGCAGCTTTCTGTCTAGTGGGGTAAAAGGCCAGTCAGTTCCCAGATCACTCTCCCTTTCTGTTTCCCCTAACCCCTATCCTCACCCTTGTAAACATTCCTTGCTTGAAGGACTCTAGTTAACCTTAGGTGAGCACACCACCTGCTTCCTCATCAACCCTGATCACCAGAGTCTGTGTGGGAGCACAAGCTATAGGAAACTCCCATGCTTCATCCAATGACAGGGCCAGCAGGATGGGTTCCTCATTAAGACACAAATATGAAATGATTGTGTTACCCTACTTAAACAGGAAGGCTGTACTCTAGAACAGGGAGGAAAAGCATGGGTCAGGTTGCCCCTGTGGCCAGAGGGTGAGCCCTCACCCCAGAGCCTTTTTTCTCTGCAAGAACTGGGCCACAGGAGTCACCTTGCATAACACATCCAGGGAGTTTCCCAACACTCCTCTCTGGCAAAGTGGACATCAGAATCCTGGCTACTGTTTTCAACTTGAACCTGAGGGAAGAAGACTAGTTAATTTGAACATACTCGAGGAAAAAATTTAGACCTTCCTTTTAGGTTTTCATGAATGCATTAGAAATACTTCAGAAAGGTTATGTGTCTCTTTCCCACACCCCCACAAACTAAGAATTTTTCTTTGTCGTGATTCCTGTGATTAATTCTGATTAATTCTCTACATTTATTCATTTGTTCATTGTATGATTGACCTGTTGATTGCTTACTTTGTCGGTTGGTTGACTGGTTGACTGACTTGTTAATTGGTTGTTTGGTCGGTTAGTTGACTGGCTGGTTGGTTGGATGGTTAGTTGACTGTGTCTGACTGGTTGTTTGGCTGACTGGTTGTTTGGCTGGCTGGTTGGTTGGCTGGTTGGTTGGTTGGCTGTTTTATTGGTTGGTTGACTGTTTTATTGGTTGGTTGGCTGTTTTATTGGTTGGTTGGCTGGTTGGTTGGATAGTTAGCTTGTTAATTGGTTGGTTGGTTTGCTGGCTGGCTGACTGGTTGATTAATTGGTTGGTTTATTTGGCTGACTGACTGACTTGCTTATTCATTGGTTGGTTAGTTCACTAGCTGGTGGGTTTGCTGGTTAGTTGACTGGCTGGATGACTGGCTGGTTAATTGGTTGTTTGGTTGGTTGATTGATTGGATGGTCGGTTGGTTGACTGGTTAGCTTGTTAATTGGTTGGTTGGCTGGCTGGCGGACTGGCTGGTTGGTTTGTTGGCTGTTTTTCCACATGAAAAATCAAAAGAGATGTTTAAAAATTAGATTTTAGATAGAACTAGACTGTTTCTTTTCCCCCATTATGGGCCCTGGCTTCTTAGCTGTCCCAACTATGGGAAGATGCAGTCAAAAGGGGGCCATGTCTGCAGCTTCCAGAATTCCCCAGAGCAGTTGAAAGAAGCAGACGCTGGACTGCAACTGTGAAGTGGGACCTGAGAATGGGTCTGCTCAGTCATGCCAAGACAGAGTGGGAGGAAGCACAGACTGCTGCTTGGGAGATTCAGTTCTTTGCTGTTGCTGACTTTTATTACACTCATGAGTTTGTATTCTCTCCGGAGCAGGTGAAACAAGAGGACAAGCAGGGGAGGATGTTTCCATGTGCCTGCCAGGTCCACACAGCTGGGGGTGGGGTCAGAGAGAGGAGGGCAGAGGCAGAATCAATTTGGAGCCCTTTATCTGTTGTGGTGCCCATGTTGCATGCCAAGGCCTGGAGTGGCCCATGAAGCAACCTGGTCGCAGGGTTCCATAGTTACATGCCAGACCAAGGAAGCAACAGAGGGATAATAAAACCCACAACAGTTTAATTTGCATTAATAATGCCCTTGAGTTAAGAATGTGCCTTTCAAAGAAACAAATACTGAGCCATACACCTGCTCGGAGAGGTTTCCCCTTAGAATTGGAAGGAAAGGCTGGGTCTGAACAGGCGTTTCTGAAATGGTGGGGAGGGTGGAGAGTGTTTCACCTGCTGCAGGTGAAGCAATCACTTTGCATGTGGTTAACTCAGAGATGTCCCCTGAGCACCACCAGGAATGATCCCAGAGAGTAGAGCCAGGAGGAAGCCCTGAGCACAGCCGGGTGTGGCTCCCCAAAATTCAAAAAGCAAAATCAGAAACAGAAGGAAGCTAGGAGGGAAAGTGGGAGCAGCAGGCATGTGCAGAGCCACACACCCGAGCCTACAGGTCCAACACTGGGATGTACTCCGGAGCAAGAGAGGGAGCCATCCCTAAATGCTAATAATCCTTCAGGGATAAACTGAAGGATTATCATTTATTATAGCATTTATAATTGTGATGATGGACAATTTTTTAAGTTCTGTTCTGGACTCACCGGAAGATCCCATCCATCCTCACCACAGCCTCAGTGGCAGGTCTCCAATAAAGTCTACTTCAAAAAAGAAGACTGGGGGCCACAGAGACAGTATAGAGGGAGGGCATTTGCCTTGCATGTGGCTGACCCAGATTCAATCCCCAGCATCCCATAAGGTTCCCCAAGCACCGTCAGGAATAATTCCTGAGTGCAGAACCAGGAGTAACCCCTGAGCATCACAGAGTATAACCCAAAAAGGAAAAAAGAAGAAAGAAGAAAAAGAAGGAGGAGAAGGAGAAGGAGGAGAAGGAGAAGAAGGAGGAGAAGGAGAAGAAAGAGAAGAAGAGGAGGAGGAGGAGAAGGAAGAGGAGGAAGGGGAGAAAGGCTTTCCCAAGGATGCCAGTGCCTGGGAGGAGGAATAGGGACCCCAACCGCAGTCCACAGGAGGGTCACCCTGTTTTGGGGTCGGAGAGCCCCTGCAGGTGCCCCAGGCCAGTCCTTGACTGAGTGTTAGGAAACTGAAGGTGAAGGCAGGCTCTCTCCTTTCCCTCTCTTCCTCTTCCTCTCCCTCTCCCTCTCCCTCATGCTTTCTTACCCCCCTCACTCACTCACTCACACACACACACACACACACACACAGACACACATGCACGCACATGCGCACACCCCTTCTAGTGACCAGGCTCCCCTGTGAGTC
The DNA here is from genome assembly GCA_021461705.1 of Cryptotis parvus. Classification (NCBI taxonomy): domain Eukaryota; kingdom Metazoa; phylum Chordata; class Mammalia; order Eulipotyphla; family Soricidae; genus Cryptotis; species Cryptotis parvus. The sequence continues at coordinate 3,891 of JAJIBD010012395.1, forward strand.
AGAGACTGGCCTCTCTGCTCCCTGCCCTCAGGTCTGGCTCATCCTGCTGGCAATCTCACTAGCAGATTACCTTATTTATCCAAATCCACCTTCTGGGGCACTCCTCACTGTGGTTCTGAGTGATTTGAACTGCAGAAGCCGCAAGTGGTTTGGACAGCCCTCCCCATGCAGGCCCCCTAAATGGGGTAGTGTGGGAGGGTGGTTGTTTTAAAGCCATTTGGGGGAGTATTGGTGGGGAGGAGGAAGGCGGGAACTGTGGTTTGCCTGCAGGAGACTGTCCTGGCCCATTTCTGTGTGCTGGATCCCTTGGCTGTTGTGGCTGACCCTTGCTTCCAGCCCTGCAGGAATCTGCCATCCACCTCAGACTGGGCTCCCCAGGCTGTTCCCTCACTCCAACTGCCATTCCCTTTGGAATTGTAATGAATTCCTTTACAGCCCGCATCCCAGAGCCCACCCTCCGCCCCTCAAGCCCAGTGGCTCAGCTAGGATGAGCTGGCTGATACTCCCAGAACATAGCATGGCCGTGTCATTAGCTACCTTCACCCCCTCCCCACTTCTTTTATTTGTTTTGGGGCCACGCACAGAGTGTTCAGGGTTCAGTCCTGATTCTGAACTCAGGGATTACTCCTAGAGAGGCTCCGGGGACCCATATGGGGTGCTGGGGATCAAACGTGGGTCGACAAGTGCAAGGCAAGTGCACTACCCACTGCACTATCTCTCTGGCTCCTCCCCATTTTATAGCCAAGAAGCCTGAGGCTCTGGGGATTGTGCCCAGGGTCTGAATCATTGCCAGGAACATCCCCAGTAGCTTGAACTGCCATGAGGAAGACTGAGTAGGAGAGGGTAGGAGGGTGATGAGGTACCTGGGTCTGAGATGCATCTTGAAGGATGGAAGGGTTCGGAGAATGACGACATTTGTTCTTCTCTGGAATCTCAGAGGCTTCTGGTCTTTGGCATTTGTGGCTATGAGTCAGGGGCATGAGGATGAGGATTATAGAGCCCTGGCCGTTGACCTAAATGGTGAACTTTGGGGGCTGGACTTAAGTGGCAGAGCACGTGCAAGGCGCATGTGACGTCCCTGAGTTCATCCCAGGAAGTGCCTGTCCACCCCACACACAACTTAGAGAAATAAAGTAGAACTTCTGGGAGTTAACAGGGAGCCACTGAGGCTGTCGAGTTGGGGAAAGAGCACAAGAAAGGGTGTGAGTCACATCGCAGCACCTGGGATGATGAAGGGGACAGTGGGAAATGGGGGTGGCTCCACCGGGCCCTAGCAGCAGCACATTCTGTCGGGAAGGATCCCACAGCCAGCCCAGCGAGGGAAGAGACCACTGTTCAGTTGGCCACGAGCAGGCAGAGGAAACCTGGAGCTTTTCATTCAGCCCTGGGTCCCACCTGCACCCAGCTCAGCTCCAGAACTGAAAAAAGAAACAGCTCAGAAAGGGTCAGCTGTGCCCAGACAGTTGAGACCACTATCTCTCTCTCTTTCTCTCTCTCTCTCTCTCTTTTCACTCTTTTTCTCTCTTTCTCTCACTCTTTCTCTCACTCTCTTCACTCTCTCTCACTCTTTTTCTCTCACTCTCTCTATCTCTCTTTTACTCTTTTTCTTTCACTCTTTCTCTCACTCTTTTCTCTCACTCTCTTTCTCTATCTCTCTTTTCACTTTTTCTCTTTCTCTTTCACTCTTTTTCTCTCACTCTCTCACTCTCTTTCACTCTCTCTCTCTCTCTTCTCTGTCTCGCCCCTCACTATATTTAGATGCTCTGTGAGCCTGAATTCCCCACCTCGTCCCCCTCCAGCACTAACCTCACTCCACTCAAGGGGCCGAGAGGAGCCCAGACTCACATGTTCTTCTTCTTTCTGCTCTCAGATCCCTCAGAGAACCCCCAGAACTTAGTGTTCCTCTTCTGTTGAAGAAAAGAAATTTTTTCTTTGGCTGAGTTTTTCACCGCAACTGGTTTTCATTAGTTTTTCGAGTGGAAAATACCTCACCCCCACCATCACCCCAGTGGAAAGTTGCCACTTACACACAGCGTCATTGTTCATTTCCTTTCTTTCATGCAGAATGACCCAAGCTGCCAGCGGCCCCCCCAAAGTGGCTGCGGGGTAGTCACCAGCAGAGAGAGGTGGGGCCTCTTGCTAAACCTTCAGGGTTGAGGAAACCAGGAGGCTTAAGCAACCTACTCACCACTACCCATCGTAGGCCGCAGACCCCGATCCTGTTCTCTGCCTCTTCCTTCTACTCCAAGGTCAAGTTCACCAGTCAGGTCAGCCTCCAACACCAGCTTCCTCTGAGCTGGAAGAATTGACCCTCAGCTCCCTGGGGGGTCACCGATCCCCACTGAAGATCTAAGTCGGTTGGTTCTGAGACCAAGAGGGGTCTCGACTCCCAAGCTCCCCAGCACCCCTAGTACCCCAGAGACTGGAGTGAAACTGAGAGACAGGAACATGGAGAAACAGGAAAAGGGGCTACAAAGGGAAGAGGGGACTAGGCAGGAACAGCAGAGACGACAACGGAGAAACTGGCCAGCAGCACTCAAGGTAGCCCGTCCACTGCCAGCTGGCCATGCACACAAGGAGAACCGGAGTCTCCACTAGGAAAAGTCGGGCCTGGAGATTATTTACACTTTCCTGGGCCTCTGCCAACCCTCTCCAGGATTTTGTCAGATTTTCCGCCTACGTCTTTTGCCTGTGAAAACACAGCCTCCATGTCAGAAAACTCATCTTCAACATAAAAGGGCTTCAATGTTTTGGTGATTTGGGGTGGGGTTCCTGAAGAGGCGCAGGAAAGGGGGCTTAAGGGTTAGCTGAAGCGGAGCCCTCTCTCTTGGCCCTCACATTACATAAGCTCTTATGAAGAATCACTTCTTGCCCAAATATCCCCTTAAAAAACTAAAGCAATTACTTCTTGGGGCAAACAGATGCTGGGGTGTCCTCGTCTGCGCCCCAAAACATACTAGACAAGACCAGGACATTCCTCACTGCTCCAAAGGCCCATCAGAGTACACTGAGATCTGCCTGCACACAAACTGATGTAAGTGTAGAACCAATTCATGAAATGAATAAATATTACTAGCTGAGTATATATATGCTCAAATGTATCACTTGTATCACTTGTCTTCCCATTGTTCATTGATTTGCTTGAGCGGGCGCTAGTAACGTCTCCATTCGTTGGGAATGAGGTCCATTATTGTTACTGTTTTTGGAATACCGAATACACCATGGGAAGCTTTCCAGACTCTGCGTGGCTCTGGGTTCATCCCAGGGGCCCAGTTTCGATTCTAAATATTACTGTTTTTATGTACATTGTTGATTTTTTTTTGTTCCTAGATATAGCAGTGCTTATGGGCTACTCTTGGCTCTGTGCTCAGGGATCATTTCAATCACTTCCAGTTCATTAGGGAATCTATTTGGACCACCAGGTGCATACGAGGCCCAAACCTATGTACTATCTCTCCAGTCTCTCTGAATCTCTCTGAGTCTTTCTCTCTCTCTTTCTCTCTCTCTGTCTCTCTCTCTTTCTCTCACTTTTGGCCACAGCCAGCAGTGTTCAAGAATAACTCTTGGTGAGGGTTGGGGGACCGTATAGGGTATGAGGGATCACATCCTCTCAACTGTGTGTAAGGCAAGCCCCCAGCCTGCTGTGCTACCTCTTCAGTCCTGGGTCTCTGTGATAAGTGACCAGTTCCCTTCACAAGGGATCTGCCCTCAGGACCCTCCCAGTCTCCACCTCTAAATCCATCACACTGAGGTATGAGCATTCAATCCAAATGCATGGTGGCGGGACAGAGCACTTGCTGATGGTGCCTCTGTCAGTGTTAAGAAGGAGAGCCCACACTCCTACCCACGCCAAACATTCATTCATTTGATCTGGAGCAGAAAGTTCTTCCACAAATGCAAAGCGGGACCTGAGAGATACTATAGGGGATAAGGTGGTTGGCGATAAGGTGGTTGGCGATAAGGTGGTTGGCGATAAGGTGGTTGGCGATAAGGTGGTTGGTGATAAGGTGGTTGGTTTGTGCAAGACCAACCCCAGTTTAGTCCTTGGTACCACATATGGTCCCCTGAGCATGGCTCCCCACAGACAGTCTGGGAAGCTTGGGCACTCACAGAAAAGAGTGTATGAGGGCAGGAGGTTTCCTGAGGGACACAGTTTCAGCCCCCGTGGATTTCCTGGAAAGATCCAGTGAATTCACAGGCATTTCCAGGACACACTCTAAGAAGGGCTGATGTGATCTAGAATAAGGCAGTGGGGGGCAGATATGGAGGCAGTTACCCCCATGGACAATCATAGCACATGGGAAAGACTTGCTTGGGGAACTAAGGGAAGGCTGATGGAAGCAGAGAGAAGGGCCCAGAGCCTTAGGCAGGCCAGTCACCTGCACCAGGTACAGGCCCCTCATCCCTCAGCAAGTGGGGCTCAGGCTGCCCACACGCAACTGCTCCTTAGAACATCCCAGTGGACCTTTTCCAGCACAGCAGAACGCAGGGAGGTGCCCTGGCCACTTGCTGTACTTACAAGGAGGAGAAGGGGTCTGAGCACTGCTGTGTTTGCCCACCATGCCCACCAATCTACTGCCAATCCTGCCCACGCAGCGACCCGTTTAACTTAGCTTATTGGAAAACAGAAACAGATGAGCTTATTCTCCGTGTGAAATGGGTTGTGTTGGGCCCCTAATCCCCCGCAGTCAGCGAGCACTCGGCCACGCGGCCAGCTGTCTCCCGGTCCCTGCAGACCCCTCAGTGAAGGTTATGTCCCTTTCAAACATCGGGAGACAGAAACCCGGTAATGCATTCAGGGAGGCGAAAAACTTAATCCCAAATAGCATTTTTACTCAGACGAGACAAGTTAACCCACTGAAGATTCAATTCAACAAACACTGTCCCTGAATTGAGGTCATCCGTTTACTTAATTGGAACTTGGCTGCTTCTCGCGTGGGCTCCCTGACCAATGCAGGGGGTCAAGATTTGCTGATGGATTTTATGCATCCGATTATTGGGTCCTCTCCTGATCGGGGATGCTGGGAGGGAGGGGGATTGGCAGTATGCTCCCCACCAAAGTCAAGTAGAGCCCCCCAGAACACCTGGGCATGAATGAGTCAGGACTGGTCAGTTCCAGGAGTGTCCAATGGCATGCCCCTTTGGGGGTGATAGGATACTTGGGGGAACCTCCATGACTGTTCCTCGGCTTTGTGGGAGAAATGGTGGCTGAGCTGCAGAATCCCAAATGGAAGGAGCTGGGCTGGCCATGGATCTCCAGTGACAGGACCATGTCAGGGTTATAGCTCAGTGGTAGAGCATTTGACTGCAGAAACAGGAGTGTGAGGGTGTGTCTGTAGGAGGGGACTTGTTCAGTTAGGGAGGTAATGGCCCAGAGGTCCGAGGACCAGCCAACAGGCTGCAGATGCACACAGCCCCTGGTGAGGCTGAGTCTAAAGACCCAAGATCCAGATGAGCCTGTAGAGTTAGACCCACAGGCCCTCCCATGACCCCAGAACAACTGATGTTTCTGCTGAAAGCTGAAACAGGGGAGAGTTAGCATGATTTTGTGAGGAGCGTTGGGCAGAGGGACTCTCCTAAGAATCACCCAGTTGGCTCTGATGTGATCACTCATTCTTCTCAGGGAGGACGCTCTGGTTAGACTGCTTTATAAGTGTGTCTGCTTATAAGTGCGTCTCATTCCAAGTAATCCCTGCAGGAGCCCCCAACATGGTATTTGACCAATATCTGGGCCCTCAATGGTCCATCCTAGTTGACATATAAAAATTGAAGGGGTACAGGGATTTGGAGCTATACCTGGTGGTGTTCAGGGGTCACTCTCAAATCTGTGCTTGGGGATACCTTGTGCTGGGGATTTAACCAGGGTGGTAATGCGAAGTCATGCAACACAAGCACCTCGACCCCTGTACTATTTCTTCTACCGGATGCATAAAGTTAACGCTTGAGGCTGGAGCAACACTACAGGGAATAGCATTTGCCTTGCATATTAGTCAAACTGGGTTAATACTCCAGCACCCAAACTGATGCCCCAAGCACCTCCAGGAGTGATCCTTGAGTGCAGAGTCAGGAGTAAGCCCTGAGCACAGCTGGGTGTGGCTCCAAACCTAAAAACATTAAGATAAGGAAAAAACAAAATCTTACAAACATCCAAAGAACTGTATCACTGTATCACTGTCTTCCCGTTTATCATCGATTTGCTCGAGCGGGCCCCAGTAACATCTCCATATGTCCTGTCTCATGCTAGTAGAGCCAAGGCATCTGCTTGCTCCAGGAACATAAAGAGCCTCAATCCATTCGGAATGAGGTCTATAATTGTTACTGGTATTTGGCATATATATCAAATACAACACGGGTAGCTTGCCAGGCTCTGCCGTAGGTAGCATACTCTTGTAGGCCTACAAGAGTACAAGAGTATCCAAAGAACAAGGGAGTCAAAAGATGGTCCTCAAATCAGGAGGGAAAGGAAGGGGCTTACTCTGAAGCCAGAGGTGCTTGGTGTCCTACCTCACTCTCCTTGGTGACTTCTGCCTGAGACCATGGCCCTAGGGACGTGCCTTGCAGACAGGCCATGAGATGGCAAAACTCCGAGGGAGTTTCCGGCTAGCCTGAGTTAGCGGGACCTACCCCAGCTGCTCTGCCTTTCTAGATGAGGTGACAGGAGGGAGTATTCTCCTCTCGATCACATGTCACAGCAATCAGACTAATGTCAGATCCTGAAACCAGCCCACGAGTACAGGCGCTTTCCACCAGAAAGTCACATAAGGAAGAAGGAGATTCCAAGTCACTGTGCCAGTCTCATCCCAGGTGAGGCCTTACAAGTATCAACTCATTCACCAGACAAGGGAGGGAGAAATAAATCAGAATCGAATGAATAAGTATGGCACCATCTGCATACCTGAGTGCCCGCAAAAGCCCCAACAGTGCTTTCTGGGCGGAACTGGGCTATGAATGTCACTCACCGCGAAAGCCCAGAAGGTGGAAACCATTACTCTCCCCATTCCACCCAGGAAGGCATGAATCGCACAGACATGAAGCCTGCTGGGGTCACACAGCTGCTAAGGGTGGGGCCGGGACTGCAGTGCCAACAGTCCTCCCCAGGAACCCCTCCAAGCCTCCTCTTCCCAAGTTTGGGTTGTCCACCAGGCACCCCTAGAACTGAACCAAGAAGCCTGGCCAGTACAAGTCTGAGGGTCTATGGATGGGGGGGGGGGAAGAAGGGTGGAAGGAGGAGCAGGGCAGCTTTCCTTTCCAAGTCCCCTCCACTCCCATGCGTGCAGGGGCCAGGCCATGTCTGGGCCGGCATTCAAAGCTGCAGACCTCTCCTGAATCAGGGGGCCAGCGGGGAGTGCCAAGGACAGTGGTGTGAGGGTCCACTCACACGCTGGAGTTGTGTGGTCAGAGGTGGCTTTGGTTTCTGTTCCGACTAGGATGCAGCAACGGTTAGTCTTCTCTCCACGCGGTCCAGCCAGGAGCAACTCCAACTGCACAACCCTGTGTGCGATGGGCCTTGGGCCGCACCTTCCCCCGGGACACAGTCCGTCTGCTCTTCTGGTAGAAGCAGCCCTGAATTGTAATTTCAGATTTAACTCCAGGCGCCCTGCAGTCACAGATTAGCATTGTTGACAAGCAGCTTCCCGTCCTGGAAGAAGGGACAGATCATCATCCCAAAATGCACTCCTGAGGAGTCCTCCTTGACCAGACAGAGATTTGGGGAAGGATTCTTGAGGGGCCAGTTCAGCATCCTTTGGGGGATTACTTTCCACTCAGAATTGACCTCAGCAAGAGGGGTGGGCACAAACATTAGAGAAAAATACCTGAAGCCCCGACTACAGGGGTGGGTGGGGCGGCACTCACCAGCCTGAGCCAGAAGTAGGAAAGGCAGCAGGGGTCTGATGACCTGTTGACAGCAACAGGGGGGTTTGTTGTCTGGGGCATTTCCAGCCCCTGGTATGGGTGGGGCGGGGCACAGAATGTTGGAATCACAATATTTGCTCTTCAATGAGTGACAACTTGAGTAAGAAGAATCCAGGACATAGAAGGATCCAGGGCCCCCAAGAGGAGGGAGGCCCAAACTGAATGGGGCAGCTGCAAGTCTAAAACAGAAGCTGACGCCCAACTTAGAGAGAGAGAAAGAGCTGGAAGAAGCAGGAAAGGTCTGATTTGACATCTGGCTCCATGTACTCCATCACCAAGTGGAGAATGAAGGGGAGTGGGCCAGGCATAGGGACTGTACCCCAGAGCCCTCCACCATGCCAGATCCCACGGGGTGGGATGGTGGAGTGAACTAGGCAGGTGAACTAGTTAATTTAGTCGATCACTTCATTTTCTGCCCATCCAGAAAAGGTACATAGTCAAAATCGGTCATGGGATAGCTGGAGTGGGAGATGGCTACAAATAAAAGGAAGCACCCAGCCAGGCTCTGTGTGAGTGTCCGTCTGTCTCTGTCTCTCCCCACCCCCCACCCACTCACCTACACCCAGACAGGCAGTAGGACAGCCGGATCTCATCCATGTACATGTGGCCAAGGGCAGAGAGTAAGGAAAGTCAGGATATCAGGGACCCACTGAGGGTACTGTCCAAGAGAGGCCCAGAGACAAGATTTCAGACTAGGAAATCAGACACAGGATAGAGAACAGCAGAGGGACAAGACCAGGTCGTGGTACGCTGGAGGTGACCAGATGGTGAGGGACATTGTACACTGGACCAAGCATTCATGGACAGGATGAGTTACATCTTATATGGATAAAAGGAGAGGCCTGAACTCTCCCTCCTGGTGAAGGGAGCACCCTGAATCCATCTACCTGAACCGCACGATAAACTCTTAACTTTTTAAGCTTATGAGTTTTGTATAAAAATCTTTCATACACTTCTCAAGGACCCATTAGCACAGGGAAAAATCCACTTAAGCACTAACGGGAGACAGTCCCTGACCATTTCTCTGAAGATTCTCAGAACCAGGTTTTTCAGAGAGAACGCCATCATCTCCATTTCCCAGGAGAAGAGTAAAGCGCAAAGAGTTTGAATTTATGAATTCCCTCACCACCACACGATGTCGTAGGTTCTCTGCCCAGCACTGGATAAAACGGATCTAAAGGGACATGGTCCTGCCTTCATGGAGTGGACAGTCTGGGGACGAGGCAGGAACTAGGGAAATGAACCCTATAATTAAACATGCCATCACACAGCACCATGAATACAGTTAAGGAAAGACTCAGACTAATGGGAGAGGCAGGCAAGTTTCCTCTGGGGGTTCTGAGGGTGATGATGGAGTGAGCGGCAGAGCCAAGGTCTTGTTCTTCCTACCAGTTCCCCATCACTAAACAATGACTGTGCAGTGACTTACCCATTTCCCCTTGTTCAGAGTGCACGTCCTGGACCTCACTGGGGTTTCTGGGGCACCCAGTTCCCTCTTCTTCATTCTTACTTCGTATACTCCTTCCCTAGAATCAAGAGTTAGGATGAATCAAAAATGGAAAGCTGAGATGCCACCACTCCGAAAATGATAATAGTCAGCCAAGGGCTTCGAGTACCAGCAAGAGGTTCCATTGCTTCCTTTTCTATTTACCAAGGGTGAGGCTGAGGCACTGGCTTTATACAAACCGTGATGAGATGCATAATAATCGGCATTGCCGCATCCAGCCAAGGTGCCCTGCAGAATCCCCAATGGGGAGGAGCATTGTTTGCTGGGGTTGAGGCGCTGCTCAGCATAGATACTACACTGCTTCCTATATCTCTGCTGATGCCCTGGACTAAATATGAGCAGACAGTTTCCCCACCCCAGCACCAACTTTGGCACAGGATTTGCTTTACGCATGCGATGTTCATGGCCAAAATGTAGGCAAGGGCTGGAAACATGCTCAGTGGGCTTGGCCGTCTCTGTGACTCCGCCATGGCTGGAGTCCCCTCAGCCTGGGCCCAAGATGTGACTCGGGAATAGGTATTGATGGGTCATATCTGCAGTTTGTGGTGGGTTTTTTGACACGTGGGCCGGACACAAAGCAGGCCCTGCTGCCCACTTTGTGAGCAAGTGCCAGTGACCTCGGGAAGTCATGCTGATGGGACATCTCTGAGAGACTTTCAAGCAGTTTTTAGAGTCATCCTGGGCTCAGACCAGTTCATAACAGGCCGAACAAGAGAAAACTCACACCACAGCAGAGTTGTTAAGCATGAAAAGAGGTGGAAAAATTATTGCTGCAGCAATGTTTATCCCCCAAAAGTAAGTTCAGCATAACTAGTTAGGGAATACAATCTCAGGACCCCCATAAACATAAGAATGATGTTTTTTTGCTTTCCACGTGTGTGATTTTTCATTTCCATTCAATGGTGTTGCTCCTATTCAAGAGCAACAGATGTTGGCAGTACCGAGAAATAGAACAGTGGATAGGGTACTTCCCTTGCAGACTGCCAACCTGGGTTTGAGCCCCAGCATCCGATCTGGTCTCCTGAGCACTGCCAGGAGTTATTGCTGAGTGCAGAGACAGGAGTAATCCCTGAGTATTGTCAGGTATGTGTGCGTGCGCGCACGCACACACACACATACACACACCAAAAAATAACTTTTTGAATATAAATTCAGGGAATGTTTGGGAAAGAGAGAAATGCAAGAAATAGATAAAGTTTCAGAAGAGAGAAAGAAGGAAAAGACGGAGGAGCTGCCCGCGGCCAGCATACAGGGCCTCACGGACGGCTGGGGAGGCTGGCACCCGGCTTGCACCGGGCCTAGCTAACCATGGAACCCCGAGGAGGGCAGATGGGTTTTGGGAGTGGGCCTGTCGCTTCTGGGGGTCCCGGAAGCAGCCGGATGAGACTCCGCCCATCACACTAGCCACCATTTTCGCTGTCCGGATGCTGGGAAACTGCCTCACGACCAGATCAACAGAGCAAAACCAGTTCGAGCCCAGGTAGGCGGCTCCAAGAGGCGGGAATCACTGGGAAGTCGTCAGATAGAGGCGTAGTCGCCCTTTCCCCCTCCATTTTGCCGAGCCTGGTGGCCCCGCCCAGGAGCTGCCCACGGGCCAGCATACAGGGCCTCACAGACGGCTGGGGAGGCTGGGCACCGGCTCGCGCCGGCCTAGCTAACCATGGAACCCCGAGGAGGGCAGATGGGTTTTGGGAGTGGGCCCGTCGCCTCTGGGGGTGTCCCAGAAGCAGCCGGATGAGATTCGCCCATCACACTAGCCACCATTTTCGCTGTCCAGACGCTGGGGAAACTGCCTCACAACCAGATCAACAGAGCAAAACCAGTTCGAGCCCAGGTCGCCGGCCGCTTAGCCACGCGGTCCACTAAAATAGTGAAACAGTAATGTCTTTTAATGCACTGCATTCCACGAAGAGCAGGAAAGTTTGTTGGGAAGGAGATATAAAGAGGAAAGAAATGACATACAGAACCCGCCAAGTGGTTGAGGTGCGGGAGGGGGAGGGAGGTGGGGACATTGGTGATGGGAGATGGGTTTGGGTGGAGGGTGCGTGTTGGAACACTGTAGAACCAAAGCTCTACATGAGCATCTTTCAATTAAAAAAAAAGGTGGAATCTACCACAAACATGTGGGAATCAGAGGTTAGGTAAGACAGAGAAGGGAACAGTGTGCTAATATTTGTCAAAAGTGATAATACCAGCCTAGAACTGAGCATTGAATATAGGAAAAAAGATATACATGATAATCTCTAAATGTATGTATTGCAATCCACAATGTGTAAGAGAAGAGAGAAAGAGAGAGAGAAGAGATAAAGAACTTGCCATAGAGGCAGGCTAGGGAGGGGGGAGGGAAGTGGGGACAAGTGGTGGGAAATGGGCACTGGTGGAAGGATGGGTGCTGGAACACTGTATGACGGAAACCCAAACATGAACATCTTTGTAATTGTATATCACATGGTGGTGTAATAAAATATTTAAAAATAAATAAATAAAAAAAGACAGGAAAAAAAAGAAGGAAAAAGACGGTTCCTATCATACATTCCCAGAGGCTAATACAAAGTTTTCTCTATCCCACTAGGACATCAGTATCACCGTTTCACTGTCTTCCCGCTCATCATCGATTTGCTCTAGCGGGCACCAGTAACATCTCCATATGTCCTGTCTCATGCAAGTAGAGCCCAAGGGCACCTGCTTGCTCCAGGACATAAAGAGCCTCAAACCATTCCATCAGGTCATGGGAATGAGGTCTAAGATTGTTACTGGTATTTGGCATATCAAATATGACATGGGTAGCTTGCCAGGCTCTGCCGTGCAGGTAGCATACTCTTACTCTTGTAGTCATCTCAAAATCCAGCATTTATTGATGAACTGAGCGAGCTGGGCTGTGATAGGCTGGTCTGCTGGATGGAGTTCTGATGAGGGGGAAGTCCGGATGTGGAAAATGGAGGCCCCTCATGGAGTGGGGGTCGTCTGACTTGTTGTGAGGCTCTGCTGGGGTGGCGGGCCAGGGCTAGAACCTGCCATCCCTCCCGGGTGCCTCATGAGTGGCTGGGCATAGGGGAGAGCCAGTAGCAGCTCTGCCCCATGTCTGTGAGTCTCTGGATCAGCATACCTGGGCGGATTAAAAAAAAAAGGGGGATCGAACCTGGGCCGGCACAGGCCGGCCACAGCAGGCCTGGGGGCCATAATCAGACCCCACACACTGGGCGGTTGACTCCAGGCCTGCCACAGGGACTCAACACCCAAAAATCTCACCTTTTTTTTTTTTTTGCTTCACACCTAGCAATGCTCAGGGATTTCTTCTGGCTCTGGCTCTGCACTCACGAATTACTCCTGGTGGTGCTCGGGGGACCATATGGGATGCCAGGGATCGAACCCGGGCCGGTCCGGGCCGTGTGCAAGGCAAATGCCCTACCCGCTGGACCGAAGCTATAGTCCAGTGGGTAAGGTGTTTGCCTTGCACACAGCCGCCTGTGCCAGCCCAGGTTCAGGTGGACATCAGTAAGGAAACTTTTGCAATTATCAGGCAAGTGATAAGAGAGGCTTTATCCAGTGTGTGGGAATTAAGTGAACACCAAAGAAGGAAGGTATGTCCACTACCAGTGCCCTACAGTCCTGCTCCAAAGGAACTGGGCCAGTAAGTCAACTCAAGTTCGGTGGAATCTTGCAAGCTCTTTCTCGTCAACCAAAGTTACAGGCCAGAGTCAGTTTCCAATGCTGTTGGCTTGCAGGAAGGGGTCCCTTAAAGCATATAGAAGGAAGGACCCCCCAGTGGGTCCTTATAGCAGGAAGGACCACTCCAGAGTTGGGGCCCCCTCATTCTCTCCCAGGGTGCTGGCAGGCCTAGGCAGGTGAAGCCATGTCCACCCAGGAGAGCTAGAGAAGCTTCTAGTTCAAATAGAGGTCACGTGGAAAGGAGCCTGAGGGCAACAGGGGAGGAACACAGGGTGAGTGGAACTGCTTGGGGGAGGGGGAGTCTGGACTTTCCTCTGGAGTGAAAAAAAAGCCTGGTAGGACTTTGCTTTGTCTGCCAGAGGGATGAACTTATTCTCCTTCTCTCCTTCATTCAGGCTCAGCTGTCAGAAGGCCCTGGGGAAAGAGAGCTCAGAAGGCCTTGGCCAGCATCACACTTTCTCTGGTAGCAGCCGCTTTCTGCTTCCTACACATGAAAAACAAAGGGGGAAACCAGAGTGATCCGCGACCACAGCCCTCTGCCATTAGTGTCCCCAGACTTAGTCCCAGAGGCCTGCTCTGCTGAGGTAGGGTGTGCCTTCCCCAGCCTGAGCATCTGGGTCACAGCTTGGCTAAGTGTTTGTTTCTGGGCAGGCTGACTTAACAGTGACTAAGCTTGGAAGTCATAAAACCTGGTAATAAACCTGTCAGTGAGGCTGTCAGCCAGGCCAGGATATAGACTCTGGGTGTCTTTCACAGCTGGGCAAGCTCTCTTGTTTCTAGCTCCTCCAAAAGCCCCAGGCAGTCCCTGCCTGAAATGTGTTAAAATCCACCCTCTCCCAAGGTCCTTGGTGAAGGGCCAGGAGCATCCAGCTGGAATCCTCAGAAGATCACAGAGCTGGGCTGAGCCAGGATGGCCAGAAAGGCAGGACCAGAGTGACCGATGACTTGGGCACACCCATTCTCTGTCATTCAGTCATTTTCCAAAGCCCTTTGTGTATCAATGGACAAAAACACAGAATCACAGATCAAGAGAGATGTATCCCTGAGGATTTCCAAGTCAGTTGACTGTAATACCTTTGCTTCCCAAGACTGGGAAACCTACCATCTAAAGAGTCTGACTTTGGCCCAGCTCAGTTGGGCTTGGACAGGAAGCACCACCTCTCGAAGACTCTGTTTCTTTCAGATGGGAGTGATAGTATCACCTGCCCTGCTTATCCCATTGGCAATTGGCAAGGTAAAATGGATTAACATGTTCAAGGATTTGTAAAAGGACAAAGTGCCACTTAACAATGAAGAATAAAATGTATTGACTTCAACCCAATAGATCTTTACCAAGTGCCAGCTTCAGTCCAGGCAATGCCTGAGATGCAGTGATGAGGGAGAAATATATAGTTCCTGCCCCTTGGGTCCAGCACCTTGCTTGGAGACAAAAAGATTAACAATAGCAGTGATATTAGCTCGCTCACCAAGCTTTCTCTGTGACCTATGTTTGAGCTGTGCTGTTCACATGTGTTTAACTCTTGAATCAGTCTACAAGGGACAGGGTGTACTACAAGCTAATGAAGGATACACACACACATACACACACCACGTGTGTATATTTTGAATCTACATATTATCATATTCAACACTGAAAACTAAAAATCGGGGCTGGAGTGATAGCATAGTGGGTAGGACCTTGCACGTGGCTGATCTGGGTTCGATCCCCAGCATCCCATATGGTCCCCTGAGCACCGCCAGGAGTAATTCTTGAGCAAAGAGCCAGGAGTAACCCCTGAGCATTGCTGGGTGTGACCCAAAAAGCAAAAAAAAGATAAAAAGAAAGAAAAAAGAAAAACTAAAAATAATTTGCTCTAATATTAGAGCAAATATTATGCTGACAGTCAATTTAGTGTAGCCACAACAATAATGCAAGAGAAAAAGCAAAAAGTCATCCAAATCAGAAGGGAAGAAATAAAATTGTGACTATGTGTACGTGACATAATATTATAGTTCTGGCTTAGCGGGACATAGATTCTGCAAATACATCAGGAGATGATGTCATCACATGGACCTCTTAATGATAAACTAGCAGTGGGTCTTGTATGTTGGAAACCCTAGGGATCAAAACAGCATGAGACTAAAAACAAGCATAAGGGGAAGCATGTTTTCTAGAGACAGTAAAACAGCATGAGCCTTCTACTGATAGTATACCACCTACATGGCAGACCCTGGCAAGCTACCCGTGTTTTATTTGTTATGCCAAAAACTAGTAACAATTATGTGCCTCAATTCCATGGTCTGAAGAATGGTTTGAGGCTCTTCCTGTCCCTGGAGCAAGCAGATGCCCTTGGGCTACACTTGCTTGTGACGAGATGTATGGAGATGCTGCTGGTGCCTGCTCGAGCAAATCGATGAACAACGGGAGGACAGTGATACAGTGATACAGTGAATAAATTATTAGAATGATAAATTAGTAAGATAATCCCATTTATAATCAACCACTGAATCAATCACTATAAATACCTAGAAATAAATATCATTAAAGAAGTGAAAGACTGCTAGTATGCTGAAAAATACAAAGCATTAATAAAAGAAAATGAAACCAATAAATGGAAAGATGTTCCAGGTATTGGAAGAATTACTATTGTTAAAATATTTCTATTATCCAAAGCAATTTATGAATTCAATACAATCCCTATAAAATGTCAAGGACCCTTTTCACGAAAATACAACACATAATTCTAATATTTGTATGAAAAACTCACACACACAAATTCTAGAAGAACTAACACAATCTAAAAAAAAAGAAAAACTGGAGACACCACCAGTCCTGATTTCAATGACATAACAAAAATAAAGTAATAATTAAAGTAGTATATTGGCAAAAATTGTCACATAATCCAATGGGATTATAATAGAGAGCCCAAAAGTAAATCCAGGCTGCCAGCATGGTGAGGGGGTTCCTCTGGCTTTTTCCAAGGCTCTATTGGGGTGGAGGACCAGGGCCACCACCTGCATATGTATATTAGATACATTTTATATAATGTAGGATTATATAAAACTAAAAGGTTTCTCCACAGCAGCAGAAACATCAACAAAATTAAAAGGTAACTTATTTGCAAATATCTTGATAAGAGGGATAATAATTAAAAAATATAAAGAACTCATACAACTCAATATCAAAATTAAATTTCAAACAATCCCATAAAAAATTTGGCAAAAGATCTGAGCAGGAAGTTTCCCAAAGAAGACACATAGATGGTCATCCTCAGATGAGCAAAAAAATGTTCAGCATCATTATCATTAAGGAAATGCAAATTACAACACAGTAAAATGTTATCCTGTTGGGACATTGCTCTTCTCAAAAAGATAAGAAATAACAAATGCTGAATCAGGAATATAATTCAGTGGTACAGCAAAGGCTTCATATGTATTAGACCCTGATTTCTGTCCCACCACCACAAAAACCAACAACAACAACAACAAAAACCCAAGTGTTGACAAAGATGTGGAGAAAAAGAAATCTTTGTGCATTGTTGGTGGAAATGGACCTTGGAGTAAGCATTATGGAAAACAGAATGGCTAGTTCTTTAAAAATTAAGCAAAAATGACTCACCTATTCTTTTTTATCAAAACAAGAAACAAAAACACAAACCTAGAAAGGTACATAAGATCCCTTGTTCATTACAGCACTACTTGCAGTAACCAAGATATGGAAATAATGTGTCAATGAATGAAGGAAAAAAAATGTACTCACAGTCAGACAGACGCTAGAAAATTACTCCCTCATAAAAAGAACAAAGTCTAGCCATTTGCAGCAGCATGGATGGACCTCAAAGGCATTATCAGTGAAATAATAAAGTCAGACAAAGAAAACTACTGTGTGATCTCTCTTATAAGTAGAATCTAAAAGACAAAACCAAAAGTTCTTAGAGGGGCTGAGAGATAGTACACCTGGGAAGACCCTTGCCTTGCACTAGACTGAACCTAGCTTCATCCTCTCACCATCCCTTGAGCACCTCCAGGAGTTATCCCTGAGCACAAAGTCAGGAATAAGCCCCAAACACAACCAGGCACGGCAGATATATATACATGTGTGTGTATGTATATGTATGTATATATGTATGTATGTGTACATGTATATTTATATACATATATACATATATGTGTATATACATACATATATGTATATGTGTGTATATGTGTATATGTATATATGTATATACATATATATGTATATATAGCCAAAAGCCATAAAATAAGCTCTAAGATGTAGAGGACAGTCAGCAGTTTCCAGAGATGGGACTGCATCAAAAATTTTTAAAGGAGGGTAGGAAAATAAAAGACATCTTTTAAAGATTAATAATAAGAGTAATCTTATTGAAGGTGCTAATTTTTTTCTTCAAATTCTGTGATTTACAAAGTTATTGACAGTTGAGTTTTAGGCATATAATATTTCAACACCAATCCCACCACCAGTGCTGATTTCCTCCACCAGAGTTCCCATATTCCCTTCCCACCATAACCCCCCAACCAATCCCTGCCTGTCAAGTTGACAAAAAGTTTTTGTGGTTGCAGCTTAGATCTCTTGTTTTCAGTGTTGAGTCTGTGTTTGGGGTACATGACTATAACACTCAACGTATCACCGGTATAAGTAACTGTGATTTTTACTCTGGCACTTTAGGCTCCAATGTAGTGAAGCGCGAATCTCTACTGTTTAAGCTCTCATCATCCACAAGTTGTCAGAGATTTGTGCTCAGATATGACATGGAGTCGTCTGGTGTTGCCTTCTTCCCTCTCCTTCTTTTCTTTCCATACAGTTCCAGGAACTGTCAGAAAACAAACCTGCCTCCTTGTGTCGAACCAGTCTGTCCTGCCCCAGAAAGGGATGTCAGCCCTGGAGAACTGTGAATGAGATGAGGGGGTGTGAGGGGCAGTGCCTGGCTTCAGTGCGAAGACAAACCTCTGGAAGGAAAGAACCCTTCTCTCTGTATGAACTCTCCTCTCTGAAATCAAGCTACTGCTATTTAACATCATTAGCTATCGCTACAGTTTTGTCCACAAAAGTGTCCAAAGTCACAGAAACAACTGAATAGGGAAAAAAGGGCTTTGTATAGAGTTTGGAAAGCAACTTATACATTGGGAAGCAAGTCTGGCCAGCACGGGCTACAGAGAAAGCTTCAGAAAGGAGTCAGATTGGGAAATTGCCTGGCTTTATCCAGAGTAGTGTTGGGGTGATATAATAGTCTACGCATGTTTAGACATTTTTTGTGGGAAATCTATGCATATTCATGAGGGAGAATAGTGATCACACACAATTGAGGAGCATGTAATAAACATAATTATTGTCTATCTTGCATACAGAAAACTCTAGAAAAATATCTGGAGAGGTATGTTTTTGATACCACAATAAAGAAATGGCTCAAGAAGGATTCTACTACACAGTGTCTACCTACTTGTCTTGTCCAGCCCAGAGTCTGAAGTTCTCATCAACATAAAGGTATTTATAAGGTCTTGTTTTATTCCGATAACAGCCAGAAAAAATATGGGACATACGGTGTAGAGAAACATCCCTGTTGGATGTTATTTGGGCATCACCCAAATAACAAGTCTCTCACCAGGGTGCATTTTGTTTCCTGAATCCTAAAGAGAGGGTCCAGTTTTGACTAGAAGGAAGGAGTTGTACCATTTTAAAAAATCTGATTACAAACTTCTTTGTTGTCTTGACAGTAGGGGGAGGTGCGGGGAGGAGGGTGCTCTGAAAACCATGAGGAAGCAAGAATTCACTTCCCAGACCTCACTCCACGTGGAAATAACTGCAGAGCCCACTACAAGCAGGGGATGCTCAGATCTCCTGATGCTGGGCCTGGGAATATGCTCTTCCTCACCCATCATGGGCCCCCTGAAAGAAGGAGGAAGCTGGAGGTATTGAAATACAAGTCCTAGATTTTGAAACCTCTGCTCACCTTGTCTGGCTGGTAGTGACTTCGGTTTTCTTTTGTTCCAAAAAGTGGAGACAGTCTCAGTGAGGGCCCTTGGGAGGACGTCAGTCACCTCCTTACCTGGAGTTGCTGGCAGGAGCAAATTCAAGAGAAAAGGGTGTGGTACTTTGTGGTACTTTCTGATCCATACACATACAATAGATCCATAAATTTGTCATTCTCCTCTTCCAACCCACACTGACCTCTGACCTCTGATGATTTGCCAATAGACCTCAGGCTGGCCTAAACTCCTGGGGCAAGCTTGGGATGTGGCCTCAGGAGTCTTGGCCTGCCCAGTTAGGAGGTGACCCAAGTTTTAGAAGCTTGTCACCTATCCTCCTCCCCAGGTTGGATTTTGTTATCCACAAAAGCCAAGAACAACTGAGAGTAAAGAGGGACTTTGACGACACGGAAACAACTTAATTTGGGAAGGGTGCCCACAGCACAGTTCAGAGAACAAGCTCTGAAGCGAATAAGGAAGGAATCTGCCTTTATGTCCAGCGGACTAGGGTAGCATGACAGCTTATCCATGTCCTAGTCATTTTCCAAGAAACTCAGCTGTATTTGTGCAAGAGAATGAAGAGCACGCAGAATTGAGGAGTGCATATCGCAAGTACAGAGAATGGTGGAGAAACACAGGAAGGTGTGTTTGTTTTCTTAGTCTACCAGTGGAAAGGAAGGTGAGCGGAGGTCGAGGGGGCTCTAATACACAGTGACCACTGGCTAGTACTGTCCAACTACAGGCCCTGGGGTCCTTACCAGAACATAAGTGTTCTTAGGGTTCTGTCTTTGCCCAATAAGAGCTAAGAGTAACAAATCCCAAATAATTTTTTTCTATGCTAACTAAGTCTTCCCAAGGAGAATTGTTACACCACTCAAACCACAAACTTCCACACAACACGAATTAGAGGGGAGGTTGGAGGTGTTGATTAGGGGCACAACAGGAACAGGCCTTGACCTGGAAAGTCACTGTGTTCAGTACCTGTTTTCATTTCACTTATTTTGGATAAGAATTCAGTTATCAAATAGTAGTGAGTGCCCAATAACAGACAATTGGATAAAGAAACTATGGTACATCTACACAATGGAATACTATGCAGCTGTTAGGAAAAATGAAGTCATGAAATTTGCCTATAAATGGGTGGACATGGAGAGGATCAAAATGAGTGAAATGAGTCAGAAGGTAAAGGACAGATATGGAATGATTGCATTAATTTGTGGTGCATAAAAATACTATGAGACCAATATCCAAAGCCAGGGAAGATAAGGGTTGAGAGGACTTATCAATAGTTGGAATCTACCACAAGTATGTCAGGGGTGGAAGGTAGGTAAGATAGAGAAGGGAACAGTTTGACAATAATAGTTGGAAACGGTTACACTGGACTAGAACTGAGTGTTGAAAGGAGGTAAAGAGATATACATGATAACCTTTCAGTGTCTGTATTGCAAACTGCAAACCACAATGCCCATAAGGAGAGGCAGTAAGGAAGGGAAGGAGAGAGAGAGGAAAAGTGCTTGTCATAAAGGCAGGTTTTGGGGGAAGGTGGGTGGTGGTGGGAGGGAAACTGTGGACACCGGTGCTGTGAAATGGGCACTGGTGGAGGAATGGGTGTTGGAATACTGTATGACTGCAACCCAATCATGAACCACTTTGTAATGGTTCATCACATGGTGATTCAATTTTTTTAATGCAGTTAAAACACACACAGTCCAGAGACTCACAGACATGGGGCAGAGCTGCTACTGGCTCTCCCTGTGCCCAGCCGCTCACGAGGTGCCCAGGAGGGATGGCGGGTTCTAGCCCTGGCCCGCCACCCCAGCAGAGCCTTGCAACAAGCCAGACGACCCCCACTCCATGACGACCCAGCGCAGGCCGGGCCCTTTTCAGAGAGAAACAGTGTTGTGATGCAAGCATGAAGAAGGACCATCAAGAGCTCCATGCTCTTCTCTTTGACAAGCCATAGAAACAGATTCTTATTGAGGTAGAAATCTCCATGGAGGAGAGCAGCTTGAGAGAAAACTTATTCAATGAACTTTGCAAAGGCAAGCAGCCCATTCTGGTGTGTGTGCTGGGGGGGTGGGGTCAGTGGGGTCGTCTCCTCCTGAGAAGTATACTCTTGGCTCTCTCTGCCTCGGGAGAAGCTCATTCTTTTCTTAAACACCTCTCTCTCTCTCTCTCTCTCTCTCTCTCTCTCTCTCTCTCCTTTCATATAATCTCTCCATAAAGCTGGTTTTCTTCATTATTCTTATTTATCTCCTTCCAAAATTCTTTTCTGTAAGGGAAAGGTGAGACAGACCCGAAAATCCTGGGTAAGGTCTAGAATCAACTTTCTTTTCCTGTAAAGAACAATTCCTCACTCCAGCCTGAGTCCAGGCTCCCTGAGAAACAGGGTGGCAAGCTCATTCCCCCACGCCGCGCACAACAGTGGTCTGCAGGTGCTGCTTGGCAGTCGGCCTGTGGGGCTGGTACGTGTGAGATATGTACTGTGCAGAGACTCACAGCAAATTTTGATTGGTCCTGGATTTCCCCGGCATTTCCCAGGTGACCTATGTGGGTCTCTCTCTTCTCTCCTTTTTGCATAAGTCACCTGCAACATAAAGAGTCCATTACTATTACTTCTGATATTTATGAGAACCTTCCAGGTAGGACCACCCATCCAACTACACATGTGCAGGCACCTAACCCCAGTGCCAAGAATAATCCAAAAGCAGCACCTCAGTCTCCCTGGGCGGACCTTTCTAGCCCAGTCTGCTCTGCCCATGTGGCTTCCCCAGCTAGAGACTTGGACTCTTTGCTAAAGATTCCACCAGACCTTTAACCACTCATCCTAAATATGTTTTGAGAGATGATTCTTCTTGGTTGTGAGTCAACTCTAAGGCAAGATTTTTCCATCTTTCCGTCTACCAGGGGCACTCTATCCCCATTCCATAAAACAAAAGTCAGAAGCGAATAATCAAGCTTACTGTTCTGGAAAGCTAGAAAACACTGTCCTCTTTTCCTTTGTTTGTATTCCATCCCAGGAAATTGCTCTTATTTGCCTTTGTGGGGTAAGAGGCACCTCCCAAGCATTGCTCTGGAGGTCCAGAGGTGAGTGATTCTCAATCAACCAAACCAATGGATTGATACAAGATCCTGAGGCTGCGGTGTTGTATGGGCCTCAATTTGGGTGACATCATCCTAGCCCTGTGCTGGGGGACTCCCAGGATAAAATCTGGCAATGCCTGAGGAACGAGGTGTTGCCAAGGATTGAAGCTAGGTGAGTCATGTGCCTTGATATCATTGTACTATCTCCATCCCCCATGATATTATTCTTAAGTTTGAGAGTGATAGAGGCCTGCTCAAATGCCAGGACCAGGGTCCCCTCAAATACCCTAGTGCCATAGGTCAGGAGGGAGTCTTAGGAGGTCAGAGTGGCCTCCATGTTCATAGACCACACATTAGGAAAACTCAAGTCTGGATCCCCAAGGGGCCCTTCCCTACTCTCCACCTCTGTGGGACTGCAGCGCACATCGAGTCCCGAGGCAGCTGATGAGCCAGAAACGTAGGAATGTCCTCCATGGCTGTCACTCTGCCAGAAGCCCCACTTCCAGGGACAGGAGATGGGAAAGGGTGGCCGAGAGGGTGGGCTAACCTGTCACTCTCACACTGCCAGCCTGCCCCTCCATGCTTGCCATTGCTAAGTAGATTTCCCCTGCCCGTATGTAACGTCTGTCAGGTGTGTGTATGTGTGTGTGTGTGTGTGTGTGATACCTGTCTGTGTGTGATGGTCTGTCTGTCTGTGTGATGCATGTCTATATCTGTGTGATGTCATGTATCTGATGTCTGTGTGTGATGTCTGTCTGTGTGTGATGTCTGTTTGTGTGTAATGTCTGTTCGTGTGTGATGTCTATTCATGTATGTGATGACTGTGTGTAACGTCTGTTTGTGTATGATGATGTCTGTGTGTGTGATGTCTGTCCATGCGTCTGTCTGTGATGAGTCTCTTTGTGTGTGATGTCTTCCGTAGGCGTGATGTCTGCCCATGTGTGTGATATCTGTGTGTGATGTCTGTCTATGTGTGTGGCCTGTCTGTTTGATGTCTATGTGTGTGATGTCTATGTGTGTGATATCTGTGTGTGATGCCTATGAGTGTGATGTCTGTCTGTGTATGATGTGTTTGTGGGTGATGTCTGTCCATGTGTATGATGTCTGTCTGAGCATGATGTGTGTCTGTCTCCTGGTATGCAGGAGTGTTTGAGCTGCTTTTGAAAGAATCTCCTCCAAAGTGGGAGCAAACTATCTCCTTGGCTCTGGAGATTCTCCCGGTGAGACAGGGCCATGTCTGACGTGCAGTCGAGACCACCAGTGGGTCTGGTGCTTCTCAAATGCCCTGAATACCCCGTTATCACCTCTCCCTCTGCAGCCAGAGTCCTGCGAGGGCACCAGGAACTCCCCGCCACTGGTCTGCCCAGTGACCGCAGCTGTTCTGTACCCCTCAGTCTGGTCAGAGGCACAGCGTGTGTAGGGAATGGGGGGATCACTCCCCTGACCCATGGTTTTCTTTACCTCACTTCATACTTTAATCTGTTCTGGTTGAATTTGTTACAACAAAAGTGTGTTCACTGACATACTTTCCCCCTCTCAGTGAAGAGGGCAGGGCTTGGGGAGTATAAAGATCCTTTGGTGAGTCAGCCTAGGGAAAACTTGCCCTGATTCTCCACAGGCTTGGGTCTGATCCGCATGGGAGGACGTAGTACCCAGTTTCCAGTTCTTCTCCTTCCCTTCTCATTTCCAAACACTGGGATGGGCACCTGCAGGCTGACCCCATCTGTTCTCTTCAAGCCTTTTTCCACACTGTCCATGAGGTTGTTCAGACTCTAAACTCAGACCCATCTGCCAAAGCTGATCTGAGCACAGAGTCTGGGTGAGTCACAATTTAATTCTCCATTTTTGGACACTTTTCTTATCAGAGTCTCTTTAATTTACTTATTTATTTAGGGGACGAACTCCACCCAGCAGACCAGAACTCCGCCCAGCAGACCAGACTATCACAGCCGCTCATTGATATCCACCCTGCTGCAGTCTTTTTAATCCGGCGCAGGTATGCTGATCCAGAGACAGACATGGGGCAGAGCTGCTACTGGCTCTCCCTGTGCCCAGCTGCTCATGAGGCTCCAGGAGGGATGGCAGGTTCTAGCCCTGGCCTGTCACCCCAGCAGAGCCTCACAACAAGCCAGACGACCCCCCACTCCATGACGACCTCCATTTTCCGCATCCGGACTTCCCTCTCATCAGAACTCCACCCAGCAGACCAGACTATCACAGCCCAGTTTGCGCAGCTGCAAGCGGCCACGTGGTTCATCAATAAATGCTGGATTTTGAGATGACTACAAGAGTATGCTACCCGCACGGCAGAGCCTGGCAAGCTACCTGTGTCGTATTTGATATGCCATATACCAGTAACAATTATAGACCTCATTCCCATGACCTGATGGAATGGTTTGAGGCTCTTTATGTTCCTGGAGCAAGCAGGTATCCTTGGGCTCTACTTGCATGAGATAGGTCATATGGAGATGTTACTGGTGCCCGCCGAGCAAATCGATGATGAATGGGAAGACAGTGATAGTGATTTGAGGGACAGTGCTAAGGATGGAAACAAGGGCTTCAGACATGCAGGGCAACTGGTCTACCACTAGGCCACGTCCATGAACCCCAGATTCTTTAAAAAAATACAATGTAGGAACCAGCGATGTGACTCAAGTGGTAGACTACAGACCTAGCATGCACAGGTCCAAGTGTGATCCCTGACACCCCTGGCTGTGGAATCACTGAAGCAGTGAGTGTTCCCAGTGGCCCCAGAGCAGTAAAAACCAAGCACAGAACCAGCAGCTGCACCAATGAGGCAGAGCATCATTGCCCTTCCTGCTAGTGAGACTCGGGTCAAAGAAAAGAAAAGATACACTAGGTGATACTTGGGTATAGCAATAAAACTGAACAGATCATAGCATTTGGTACGGGTATGCCCCCACTCAGATTAACAAGCAATGGTTTGCCAACAGAATTGAAACTCATCACTCTACCCTCTCCCCACCTTCCTCAAAACAACCTGAATTTGGTGTATTTGGTGTCTACACTGTCTTCCCGCTCATCATCAATTTGCTCAAGCGGGCACCAGTAACATCTCCATATGGCCTGTCTCATGCAAGTAGAGCCCAAGGGCACCTGCTTGCTCCAGGAACATAAAGAGCCTCAAACCATTCCATCAGGTCATGGGAATGAGGTCAATAATTGTTACTGGTATCTGGCATATCAAATACGACATGGGTAGCTTGCCAGGCTCTGCCGTGCGGGTAGCATACTCTTGTAGTCATCTCTAAATCCAGCACTTATTGATGAACCACGCAGCCACAAGGGGCCACGCGAGCGGGTTGTGATAGGCCGGTCTGCTGGGTGGAGTTCTGACAAGGGGGGAAGTCCGGATGTGAAAAATGGAAGCCCTCATGGAGTGGGGGGGTCGTCTGGCTTGTTCGCGGAGGCTCTGCTGGGGTGGCCGGCCAAGGCTAGAACCCTCCATCCCTCCCGGGGCGCTCGTGAGTGGCTGGGCACAGGGAGAGCCAGTGTCTACATAGATTGGTGTCTACATGGATTAGAATTAAGAGTGACAACAAATAGCAAACAAACAAACAAAACAACCGAGGCTAGACAAGATAGCAGCAAAGGGTCAAAGGCAACACATCTAGAGAACCGATCCACAAAGCTGAGTAAGGGAGGGCTGGTTGAAAGGTAAGGGTTGGGACCCAGGACTGTGTTAGAGAGATGGGGCTCAACGTGCCTTTGCAGGTGCAGCATCTGGTGCAAGTGCAGAGGCCACTGTGATGGGGTGCCCCTTCCTGAACCTGCCGCAGATGTGAGGGGAGGCATCCCCTGAAGCTGAAGTCACTTAAGCCAGCTCTGTGGCAAGTGCGTGCAAAGCAGAGAAAGATTATTGGGATGATTTAAAGAGGAAAATCTTGCCAAGAGGTAAGAGGCACTTACCTTCCCCAAGGAACAGCAAGTTTCTGGCTTACTTTAGTGCTCCAGTGACAGGCTAGCTCGTTCTTTTCTTTATTCCCTCATTCCTTTCTTCATTCATCCCTCCACCTGCCTTCCTTCCTTTCTTTCCTTCCTTCCTTCTTTTTTCTACCCTCCTTCCTCTCTCTTTTTCTTTCTTTCTTTCTTGCTTGCTTGGTTTCTTGCTCTTTCTTTCTCTTTTTTTTCTTCTTTTTTCTTTTCCTTCTTTCTTTTTCTTTCTCTCTTTTTTTCTTCTTTCTTTTCTCCTTCCCTTTCTTTCTTTCTCTCCTTCCCTTTCTCTTAGTTTCTTTATTTCTCTTTTTGTCTCTCCCTCCCTCTCTCCCTCTTTTTTTCTTTCTTTTCTTTCTTCCTTTCTTTTCTTCTTCTTTCTTTCTTTCTTTCTTTCTTTCCTTTCTTTTTCTTTTCTTTCTTTCCTTCCTTCCTTCCTTCCTTCCTTCCTTCCTTCCTTCCTTCCTTTTTCTTCTTTCTTTCTTTCTTTCTTTCTTTCTTTCTTTCTTTCTTTCTTTCTTTCTTTCTTTCTTTTTTTTTCTTTCTTTCTTTCTTTCTTTCTTTCTTTCTTTTCTTTCTTTCTTTCTTTCTTTCTTTCTTTCTTTCTCTTTCCTCTCTCTCTTTCTATCTTTCTCTCCCTTCCTTCCTCCCACTCTCTTCCTTCCTTTCTCTCTCTTTGGGAGTGTCTCCATGCTTGACTTAAGGACTTTTCGTCCTCCCTCCCTCTCTCTCTCTTTCATCTGTACCAGCTCGTACTTTTTTCTCCTAAGCTTGCTTTATAAATCACTCATATGAGTCCCTGAAGATGGTGCCCCTGAACATCCTCTCTGAAACCTCTCCAGTTCTGTCCTTACAGAAAGCTGTGGGCATGGTCACCTTCATTCCAGAAGGAGGATGAGCAGAAGCTTCAGCGAGGCGGGTCCCGGTGCCCCTGTGCGCAAAACCATGCCTTCCCCTTCTAAAAATTGCTGAAACAGCAGAGAAAGTTCTCGGATATCATTTTTGCCATGACAGTACTCTCTGGTGGTTTGGGTTTGGACTCAAATATCTGAGCACTGAGGTTAATATTCTGGCTCCATCTTTCCCTTTGCGGTGAGCTCTTGGCCAACTCGATTTCACTTCTCTGTGCTTTAATGCTGGTTGCCATAGGACAAAAATGACAGTGTTCAAATCACCAGGCGGCATGGAGGAATAAATGAAATCACGCATGTAACATCCTCTGTGGCTCCAGCTCTCCGGGAAGGGTTCGGTAGATGTTACCTGAAACAGTGTTTTTCTTGTGACATTTCCTTTCTTTGTTGTCCTCAAGAGCACAGGCTTAGCTGTAGGCTGGGTGTAGAATTACCTCCATTTAGAAAGCCATGATAAAACTGTTTCTGACTTTCCTCTATGGCCAGGACTGTCACTGTTCTGCCAAGGACATATTAGTTAGACTCCCCAGTAGTGCTCCCAAGAGAACGTTTTGGAGGAAGCAGACCGACTGGCAAGTGTCTGCTTTTCCTCCTTCCCCTTCTCCCTTTCCTTATGTGGAATGCGAATGTGATGTCTGGAGCTTCCATAGCCATATTTTGACCAGGAGCCTAATTTGGGCTTAGAAAGATGAAAGGAACCTGGGCCTCTTCTCCCCAAAGCAGCTATCATCTGGCATTCCCGCCCTGCAATGGTTGCCAGATAAATAAGTAAATAAGTAAGTAAGTAAGTAAGTAAATAAGCATCCCCTGAATCTACTTAAGTCCTTTATTTGTCCTTTATAAGCAGCCATCGCAGTCGCAGTTGTCATAAAAAATCGGCCTCCTTCTGATGAGAAGCCTAGTCCAAGGCTCCTTAGACAAGAGCCTAAAGTGGTCTCCAAACTGGGTGCTGCAGAAACTAGGGGTTCCATGGAGCTCCCTCTCCAACTAGAGATTGAGGATGAGGATTTTCACCCCATCGCACCTTCTCCTTAGACCCCTTCTTTCTTTTGTTCTTTTTCAGTTATAAAAAAAAAAAATTATAGTGGAGAATTAGCCCAGTTCGCTTTTGTTTAAAGAACAGATTCCAGGGCAGAAAAAGAAAAAAAGAGAGAAAGACAGAAAAAAATGAAAGGGTTGGAAACCACGGTTCTTGTCCAACCCCCTCATTTTGCAAATGAGTGATGTGAGGTCCCAAAAAGTGAGGTCACTTGTCCAGCCAAGCTCAGCCAGGCAGAGCCAAGAGGAGAACCCAAGTTTTCTGCTCTTTCCGGGGGAACTGCCAAGTGCTGGAACTGCCACAAAAAATAAAAGCAGATCCAAAGAGTTTACAATGGCGGCCGAGCCCCAGTCCACTGCCCTCTGATCAGCTGCCCACTCGCGGGAACTTGGACAGGCCTCTTGGGCTTGAAATGAAGGCAGGCAGGGAATGGCTTTGCTGGGCCCTGGGCAGCTGCCCTCTTGCCAAGAGAAAGTTGGACTGTTTCCCTCTTCTTCTCGACAGTCATTCATTAATTATTTGTTTACTGCTTTAGAAGCTCACAAGCCCACTAGATGTGTAGAAAAGAAGGGGATGAATGGATGGTGTGAAACCCTCAGTGCATGGGGTTCTTTTGTCCCTGGACTTGTCCTCCTCCTTTGCAAAGTGCTGGCTACATCAATGCGACCTCAATGGCTGCTAAGCTGCCGCCGCTGTAAACACCACCTTATTCAAGGTCAATTAGAGAATGTTCCTATAGCAGGAAGCAGACTAGGGGGGCCGGCACAGGGGCTGATCAAGAGGCTCTTGGTAACCGCCCTGTTGACACAAACTTGTTCTACTCAATAGAAATTTATTTGCCATAGGAATGGAATAACCAGATGTTTAAAATTTTTTCAAAATATCCTCTTTTAGGATTTTAACTGGGGATTCTTAACCTCACTCATCCCTTCTAGATACCCACCGTTCCAATTGATTCAACCATCCAACACCTGTCCATCCGCCAGTTATGGTGGGTGGGGATGGGAGCAGAGGAAGGGCCCCTGGTAATCGAAGTTAATGCCATTGGTTGCTTTTAAACCTCACCAGTATGAGGGGTAGCTAGTCAGATCCTGGAAGTGTCTAAGGGGCGGAGATAGCAAACCTAGGAAAGGAGGAACCTGAGTGGGACTCTCCTCTGTGATCCCTCCCCCATGCCCATGTAGATGACAGGAAAACAATAGTGAGAACAAGCCTGAGAATAAGAGGGAGAGAAAGACACAAAGAACTGTGGAGCTCTGGGCTCTGGGAGGCAGGTGGCAGAGTCCAGGTCACAGACCAGGAAGAGATGCTGCCGCCTCACAAGAGTAGGATACAGTGTGATGATGTCATCTACTGGAAAAGTGAAAGAACAGGACAAGTGATGTCATATTTGGGAAGAGAAAACAGCTTGTGAACAGGATATGGGAAGCAAAGCAAAAAGCCTGGTCTGGACACTGGGACCTAGAGCTACTACTTAAACTGTACAGTGAGAGAAACTTAATGAAGCCATATAGTTCCAGGGGCAGGGGGATTTGTCAGAGGCTTGCCTTTCACACAGTTGACCCAGTTCAATCTCTGGCACCACCCGTGGTCCTGTCAGTAGCAGCAGAGTGATCCCTGAGTGAGGGAGTGAAGAATAAACCCTAAACAATGCTAGGAGTAAGCCCTGACAAAGGCTGATATGGTGGAAGGAAGGAAAGGGAAGGAAGAGAAGGAAGGGAAAAGAAAGAAAGAAGAGGGGAAAAAGAAGGGAGGGAGGGAAGGAGGAAGGGAGAGAGGGGTGGGAGGGAGGGAGGAAGGAGTTTATTGCTAATTGGACATACAAAATTCAAGGTCTCACTCCAGGAGCTAGCCTGTCCATCAGTGATAAAACCATGCATCCATCCATCTATCCATCTACCCATCTATCCATCTACTCATTCATGCAACCAATATTTCTTGAGCATTTGCTCAGATGTCTAGCACCAGTCCAGAAGAAAAGAGGCAAGGTCTTCACTTCACTCCTCCATGGGGACAGTCTAAAACAAGCATGGAAACAAATGAACAGACAATCAAGCCTATAGGATAGCTTGGAGTGGACCACAAGGCATCTCCTCCAGGGAAAGTCAGGGCAGGCAGCCCCATACTGCTCC
>JAJIBD010012396.1:0-36939 GCA_021461705.1 Cryptotis parvus
CCACCGCGCTTCCGGCTGAATCCCCTCGTCTTGTTCACAGCTTCTCCTGGGGATGAGGACCCCACATCTGCCCCAGCTGCAGCGTGGGGGCATGGAGCTGCCCTCTGGAAAGCCCCCTGGGACCCGCTGGGTAGCACTGGTGCCCTCTGTCCCCAGTGCCACCCCTGCGCCAGGCCGAGCCCCCCGGGGCCAGGCTGCCCACTTGTGCCCCACAGGGAGCCGCCCGGGGCTCTGAGCACAGACACAGCCTTGCTGAGGGAGATGCGGGCTCTCCGGGCCCTCCTGGGCCGCGCGCTGCAGGAGCTCAGGGTGCTGCCCGCCCCCAGCCTGTGGAGGCCACCAGGACCCCTCCTGCCTCTGCTGTGGGGGCTGAGCTTGCTTCCCGTCCCTCCCTCCCTGGGGCCCCCAAGCCACCTCTGTGGGCCCAGCTGTGCTTGGTTGTTGGCGAATTCAATAAAATGACGAAGTTCTGTCCACTGGAGCCTGCAGCACCTCCTCCTTGGCGCCCCGGACCTCAGCCTCCAGCCCCGCCCTCACCCAGCGGGGCCTGACTGGGGGTGGGGGGGGGGCTGAGCACAGGACCCGGCAGCAGTTAGGGCCACTAACTCATCACCAACCTCCTTAATTCTCAGGACCCGGCAGCAGTTAGGGCCACTAACTCATCATCAACCTCCTTAATTCTCAGGGACCCGGCAGCAGTTAGGGCCACTAACTCATCACCAACCTCCTTAATTCTCAGGACCCGGCTCCATTGCTGGAAGGTCCACCCCCAGGGCCCCCCGCCCCCAGGACCCCCGCCCGGGGACTTCCCAGCACTGTCTCTAAGTGGAGCCACCATAGTGTGTTTTCCTCAGGGAATGGGCTAAAGGATGCTCACTCACACCTGGCTCCTCAGGGAATGGACTAAAGGATGCTCACTCACACCTGGCTCCTCAGGGAATGGACTAAAGGATGCCACTCATACCTGGCTCCTCAGGGAATGGACTAAAGGATGCTCACTCATACCTGGCTCCTCAGGGAATGGGCTAAAGGATGCTCACTCACACCTGGCTCCTGCCTGGGGACTCCCACAAAACCCCAGGTCCAGCCTCTGGCCCGTCTTAGCCCCTGAAAGGCACCACCTGGGTCATGAAGGTTCTCAACATGACTGAGGTTCCTTTCCAGAATGTTCCATCCACCCTGCCTGTGAGCACACCTCCTCTCTGGACCCATCTCTGGGATCTCTGCTCCGTCACGTGGTCACAGGGGCTTCCAGGGGGCTTGGGAGGGACACAGGCTGCCAGGGTAAGTGGGTGGGGGGGCAGGGCAGAGGAGGCCAGAAGCAAAGCTGCTGTTTGCAGGAAGGAACACTTGTGCTGGCTCATGACAGGAAGTGGAGGTTTGGGTTCAGGAACACCCTTGATGCGGGGGATGTGTGCTCTGGCCTTGGCTGGAGTTAGATAGTGATGCTCTGCTTTGGGGGCTCCCTGCCTCGCCCAGAGCCCCGAGGGCACAGACATGCACCCGTGGCAAGTGAGAAGCTGCCCCAGGAACGGGTGAGCTGAGGCCACCTGTCTGGGCTCACCCTGCTGCAAAGAAGGCTCTGGAATAGTCCAGCCAGGCCATGTACAGTTTTTTTTTTTTGGTGGGGTCACACCCAGCAATGCTCAGGGACTAATTCTGGCTCTGCACTCAGGAATTACTCCTGGAGGTGCTCAGGGGACCATATGGGATGCTGGGAATTGAACCTGGGTCAGGCCAGCGTGCAAGGCAAACACCTTAACTGCTGGACTATGGCTCCGGCCCAATGTACAGTTTTGGATGCCCTATGCATGCGAGACAGTGGGCTGGGTCTCCAGGGCTCCAGGGGACCACCAGCTAGAGGTGGGAGTGGCCCCCAGAGGCTGGGGGCAGGGTTTGCCAAGGTTGGTTAGGTCTGGGGTGGCTGTGCCGCTGGCAATCTCCCCACAGTCCACAGCAGCTGTGGGAGGATTTGGCACTGGGCACGTGCCCACCAGAGCAGGGCTTACCAAAAAGGAGGCATGGCTGCCCTCTCTGTCGCCCCAACATTTCCTAATTGCTGAGAGGAGACACAGGGGAGGACGGGGAGGGGAGACCCCACTGAGCCGTCCCCAGCTCAGGGTCTGGCTCCAGGTAAGCCTTATCTCAGCTGGGAGCTGGGTCCGTGCCATTTTATAGGGGTGCTGTGGCCTGGCTCGTCCTCGCAGTCTGGAGTCGGGGGCCAAGGCAAAGGTCGGGGGTCTGGGCCACCCTGGGTCGGCGGGGGGCTGGAGCAGGGGGCAGTTACCCCATTGCATGCACTTGAGATGGCCTTTGTCAGGCTACTGAAGCTCTGAGCAACAAGCCTGTTTCTTTCACTTAAAAAAAAGATTTTTTAAAATTGAATCACTGTGAAATACACAGCTACAAATCGTTTCTGATTGGGTTTCAGTGAAAGTTCACTACTTGAAAAGTGTTTGTAATCGGCTGGGGGCAAGTGTCTCTCTTGGAGCATGTGGAACTGCACAGAAAACTGCTCCCACATGTTCGGGGTTTCTCCCCTGCGCAGTGCAGAGGGCTGTCAGGCTTTTCGTTAACTCTTGGGCCCTGCGCCTTGGCTTGTGATGGATACTGGGTGCTACCTGCACGCAGAGTAGGGGTTAGCTGTCCAAGAATCAGCTGGGCTGGGCCCGAGAAGCCAGCAGAGGGGAACAGACCCTCTGGCTGCCTGGACCTGTGCAGAACCCCTGGGGAGAGGCCCAGAGGCAACTACCGATGGTGTAGCAGTGTCCTAAGCCTGAAGAGCCTTCTGGGATCAGAGGACCGTGTTCTGCTCTTGTGCAGGGAGGCATGGGGAGAAGGTGGTTCCATCCTCACTGTGCCCAGGTGGACACGGAATGTCCGGTTTCCAGTCATCTTGCTTTTTATCAGTGTCCCTGGAGCCAGAAAAGGAACCAAGAGCAGAGACCAGTCACTCACAGCTCCTGCCAGGACGACACCACAGGTGGGAGGGGCTTGCAAATGTGGGAGTCATCGAGAGTTTTTTTTTTTTTTGTTTGTTGGGTCACTTCCTGGCTCTTTGCTCAGGAATTACTCCTGGCTGTGCTCTCTGTGTGTGGGGGGACTCTATGGGATGCTGGGGATCGAACCCAGGTCGGCGGTGCAAGGCAAACGCCCTCCCCGCTGTTCAGCGAGTCCTGCTGTCTCTCCCCTGCCCTGGCTCCTCTGCTCCAGCAGGGCTTGGGTCCCCGGGTATGGATGGCAGTGTTGCAGGAAGGGGGCATGGTGACGCGGCATCCTAACGAGAGGCTTGGGGGAGGTGTGGGCGCCCACAATTTCCCAGAATAGTCAGCCACCCCGTTCCCAGGTGCCAGCGGCTGAGTCATCTCTGCCTGCCAGCTTCTCCCCTCCCAGCTGCAGCCCTTTCTCGCTTCCTCCTCCTCAGAGCCTTCACCTTGGGGCGCAGCGGGCAGGTTTCCTCCCCAGCACCGCTGAACAGAAATTTCCAGACGCCAACGCCCCGCCCCGGGACAGAGCGGGCCCCATCCTGCTCTTCTGCGGGAGGCTGTGCTTTAACGAGGCACAGCTGAACGCAAACTCGTTCCTCTAACCCCGGGCACTTGAGACCAGACCGAGGCACTTCAATTTGAGCTTCCAAACATTAGGGAGTTGGATCATGGCAAGGGCTCAGCTGGACGCGTCCACGCCCAGAGCCCCAGAAAGGTCCCGCAGCGCCGCCTGCTGGCTGCGGTGCGAGTGGCCGCTGGAAATTCCCAGCGCGGACCCGCGGGTCCAGGTGCGCTAACGCGGTTGCAGCGGCCCGGCCTCGCCCCCAGCCGCTCGCACTGGTCAGGCCGCGGGGGGACACGCTCCGGCAGAAGCTCCTCGTTTCCAACTGCACATTAGTAAAGCAGATGTGCAGCGATCACTGTGTGGCACTCACCAGAGTGTCGGTATTTACCAGCGCTGCCCACGGGCTACTTAAGAACGGTTTCAAGCTAATAAACGCGTGTATAAAATCTGGTCTATGTAAGCCTCTCACGCTTCGCTGGGCTCCGGAAATAACTAAATCATGGGACTAACGTCTTTATGTTTTGCAGAGTGATGGACAAGAAAAGGATTTATCCACCAGGAAACTCAATCAACAAAAAATGGGGGGCCAGAGCGATAGTCCAGCGGGTAGGGCGTTTGCGTTGCACGCGGCTGAACCGGGTTCGGTCCCCGGCATCCCATATGGTCCCCTGAGCACCGCCAGGGAGTAATTCCTGAGTGCAGAGCCAGGAGAAACCCCTGAGCATTGCCGGGTGTGATTCAAAAAAAAAAAAAAAAAAAAAAGGAAGGGATACTAAAAAGAAAAAGGAGTCACGAGTCACAAAAGAAGAACTTAAGGCATTCATAAACATTAAAAAAAAAGGAGAGAGGGCGGGAGCGATAGCCCAGCGGGTAGGGCGTTTGCCGGGTTCCATGCCGGCCCGGGTTCGATCCCCGGCATCCCATATGGTCCCTGAGCACCGCCAGGAGTAATTCCTGAGTGCAGAGCCAGGAGAAACCCCTGAGCATTGCCGGGTGTGACCCAAAAAGCAAAAATAAATAAATAAATAAATAAATAAATAGATAAATAGATAAATAAATAAATAAATAAATAAATAAATAAAAGGAGAGAGAGTGCGGAAGTTAAGGTATTTACTTTGCACACGGTTCATCCCCTGAGCCCCGCTGGCTGTTGCACCAAAAAAAACAGAAAACTTGATCACTTGAATCCGTTATTCATCGATTTGCTCGAGCGGGCGCCAGTAACATTTCCATTGAACCCTATCACGTGCCAATGTAGCCCAATGGCATCTGGTTGATTCAGGAATATAAAGAGCCTCAAACCGTTCCTTCAGGGTCTTGACAAGGAAGTCTGACCATCTTGGTCCAGTAACAAAAAAAAAAAAAACTCAAAAAAAATTAAGTTCTGCTTAAAGGCATAAAAGATGCTTATGCATCCAGTGGGATGGCCATCGTTTCAAAGTTGGGTCCTGCTACTTCTTTACAGACAGTCTCGACCCTAAAGCCCCAGAAATCCTGCATTTGGGGAGTGGGAGGTACCTCCCTCCTGCCTGGAGGAAAGGCTGATTCGCGTGGTCCTCCGAGCCTGCGGTGGCGCGCTTGGGGCTCCCGCGGAAGGCCGCTCTAGGCGGAGGTAACTCAGTGGTGCACTGGGCTCGGGCGCTGCCATGGTGGAGGCCGGTCGCACGGACCGCGCGGGGCGTGGGGCGCCGTGGCTGCAGGTACGGCCCGGGCTGTTCCTGGGCGCCGCCGTGGCGGAGCCGGGCCTTCTGCGGGAGGCGAGCATCGCGGCCGTGCTCACGGTGGACTCGGTGCCCCCGGCCTGGCCCAGGAGCCGCAGCGCTGGGGCTGCGGACCCTGTTCGTGGCGGCGCTGGACGGCCCCGAGGCCGACCTGCTCAGCCAGCTGGACCACTGCGTGGCCTTCCTGCTCCGGGCCCGCGCCGACGGCCGTGCCGCCCTGGTGCACTGGTGAGCGGCGGCCACCGGGGCTGGGCATCCCCGACACCGGGGTCGGCCTGGGCATCTGGGGACCGGGGTCTCGGACCCTGCTCTGCTCAGGGATCACTCCTGCTGGCTGCTCCGGGACCCTGGCCGCATGCATGTCCAGCGTGCCCCCAAGGCGCCTCTCGATGACCCCCTGGAGCCCAGGGCTGCCCGGAGCCCTCCGCAGGGTGCTGGTGTGCTGGGGGCAGTGTCTGGTAGTGCGGGAGGGGTCGCATCTTCTGGGTCTCTTACAGCCACGCGGGGGCTCCAGTCGGAGTGTGGCCGTCGTGACCGCGTTTCTTATGAAAACCGAGCAGCTACCTTTTGAGGCGGCCTATGGCGATCTGCAGGCCCTGAAACCGGAGGTGAGGTGAGTTCTCGGGTCTGTCGGGCTGGGGGAGGCGTGAGTTTCTGAGTTTCTGGGCCTGGAGAAAGCCGGGGATCGTGTGTATGCGGAGAGACACAGAGAGAGTGTCTTGCCAGGATGAATGAGGGCTTTGAGGCACAGCTGAAGCTCTACGAGGCCATGGGCTGTGAGGTGGACGCGGCCAGTGTGGTTTACAAGCAGTACCGCCTGCAAAAGCTCGCGGAGAAGTACCCAGGTAGGTGGGTGTGGGGCACTTCCCTGCACAGGGCCTGGTGGGGATGTTGGCAGATGGCTGCCCTGCACTTGTGAGGGTGGCCGGAGTCCGTGGGCTTGGCCTCCTGGGTTGTGGAATTTCCAGCTCCTCCAGTAACCTCAGTGGCTATGAGCCCCTTTGCGGGGGCCTGATCTAGCCCCATGCCTTGCAGAGCTGCAGCACTTACCTCAGGGGTCTTTGCTGCGGACCCCAGTGCCTTGTCTCAGGGGCTGCCGGACCAGGTGCTCTACAGATGCCGAAAGTGCAGGTAAGGACGTGGCAGCCTCGGAAACGTTCTCTCATCTTGGTCGGTGACTGACGGGCTGGAACTCACCTGTTTCCTTTGGCTCTGGGGGAAGCATTTGGGTCAAGACAAAACCGTGCCCTCGACTGGAACTTAACAAAAAGAATTGTGGTTCTTGGCATTCTCAGATGACCCAGACAGGCGTGCTGAGCAATGCAGGTGTTGGTCTTGGCACGTGGCCTGGCTCAGCCACCCCTGTACCTCTGGGCTCCTGCCCTCTGCACCTGTGCCCTCGCGCCCCTTGGGTTTGGGGGTCCTGCCCTCTGCACCTGTGCCCTCGCGCCCCTTGGGTTTGGGTTGCAGGCGCGTGCTGTTCCGGGAGGCAAAGCGTTCTGGACCACAGTGAAGGCAGCGGTTCCCTGGCCTTCCCCCCACAAGAGAGGGGCCACCCTTTGTGCGGTCCCTGGGGGACCGAGCCCAGTGCACCTCGTATTTCATTGAGCCTGTTCAGTGGATGCAGCCATCTCTGCTGGGGGTCCTGGATGGGCAGGTGAGAACCTGCCTCTGCAGTGCCCTGGAGCCCCTCCCTCCCTCCGCGCTTTCCAGCCTGAACCTGACTCGGCCTCCCTCCCCAACACCAGCTTTCAGTGTGTGGGTGTTGATGAGGGTCTGGGAAGAGCAAACTGTCCTGGAAGAACCTGCTGGGAGAAGCAACAGATTACCAGGGTTTAGGCCAGCACCTGCACAGATATTCAAAATGATCCACATTGGGTTGGGAACTGGTCTATTTAATCCTTTTTTAAGGTTCTTGAATTTTTTTCCAACGAGAGACTTATTGAGCCAGATCTTTAGTGTAGTGGGAGGGCACTTGCCTTGCATGCAGTTGGCCGGGTTCAATCCCGGCATTTCATTATAGAGCCCTGAATATGAGCCCCTGAGCACCCCGGGGTGTGGCCCCAAAACAAAACAAACCAAAGAAAACAAAAAAAATCAGTAAGAGAATTATTAATGTAAATTAATTGGAATAGTTTTCTTTCGGTTTTATGGCTTTTAGGTTCACGACCAGCAATACTCAGGGGTTCCACTTGGCTCTGCATTCAGGAATCACTCCTGGCAGTGCTCAGGGAACGTATGGGATGCTGGGGATCGAACCCAGATCAGCCATGTGCAAGGCAAATGCCCTCCCGCTGTACTATCACTCCAGCCCCTTGGAATAGATTTCGTGAAAGCTGGGCATTTTGGGGGGGGCCCACACCTGTGATGCTCAGGGGTTCCTCCTGGCTCTGCTCTCAGGAATCACTGCTGGCGGTGCTCGGGGGACCATATGGGATGCTGGGGATGGATGGATTGTGGGTCGGCCGTGTGCGAGGCAAACGTCCTACAGCCGTACTGTCTCTCTGGCACCACAAAAGTGTAGACCCCTCACCCCACTCACCAGGTTTCCTGTCCTGTCCCTTTCTGCACATCAGGCATCACCTGTCCTTCCCTTTGCTGACTGCTGCCATGTCTTGGGACTGCCTTGGGTGTGGCTGTGGGACAGTGCTGGCAGGTGAGGCTGACGCCCGGCTCTCTTGTAGTTGCTTTGCCCCAAGTGCAAGGCCAAGTTGGGCTCTTTCAACTGGTATGGCGAACAGTGTTCCTGTGGGCGCTGGGTCACGCCGGCCTTCCAGATCCATAAGAACCGAGTGGATGAGATGAGACCGCTGCTGGCCTTGGGTTCACCGACGGAGAAACCCAGCTGATGACAGGCACTGGACTGCGTGGAAAGGAACTCAGCTCCGGGCTCTGGCATCTTGTGAAAGTTCCGCGTTGACCACACTGTGGAGGACAATGGCCTGGCCATGAGGATGCTGACTTGAACTGCTGCTACGTAGGCGAAGCTTCCGTATGAACTAAAGCTTCTGCTTTTGTGGAAGTCAGGCTTGATTTGATCATAAAAGGCTCTCTGGGGTCGAAGCCTATGCCTCTCCTTTAGATCGGGCTTGATTTGATAGTAAGATGGTCTGAGCCGGGCCTGCCCCGCTGGCATGGTCTCCCCGACCCCTCAGAGTGCAGGCCCTTAGAATCTGGCTTTGGGCTCTTTGGGCTTCCTGGGTACTGGGAGCATGGTCAGAGGGGCGGGGTGGGGGATCTGCTTGGCACAGCACCTCAGCACGGGTTCTCCCTGTGGCAAGAGGCTCGGGATGCCAGGGCAGAGCCCTGAAAGCAGCATCCCCAGCCCCAGCCTGTGCGCAGTGGGCTCGGCTGTAGGGGGAAGCACTGTTGGGTTCCAGGATTAGAACTGCGGGCCGGGAGCACCGCAGGAATGAAGCAGAACTGCGTGCTAAAGCACGAGCTGCTGGTGGCCTGGGTGGTGCTCACATCCACAGAGAAGGAAAACAGCAGCAGACAGAGATAACAGAACTGGCCATGCCCAGCAGAGGACATTAATCAGGCAGCACTATTTTCAGGGAAGTAAGTGGCGAAAACATTTTGCCGAGGCAGGATACATACATAAGTGTCCGATCCCCACCAGCGGTGCTGAGAATGTGGAGGGCTCTATTCTGCTCTTGAGTAAATGAACGTCATTGGGCATTTTAACACTCCATGGCTGGAACAATAGATAGTACAGCAGGAAGGCTTTTGCCTTGCAAACAGCCTACCAGGGTTTGATACTGGCATCCCATATGGTCCCCAAGCACTGCCAGGAATATTCCTGAGTGCAGAGCCAGAAGTAACCGGGTGTGACCCAAAAAGCCAAAAATTTTAAACATGAAACCCCATTCCGACTTCACACTGAGTGTATGGTGTGAAAACGTGAGCAAGGATTCAAGAACACGGGGCTGGGGTGCAGTGGTAGTTCACGGCTTTGTATGCAGTGGGGTCCCAGGTCTCCCCCAGAACCGCTAAACAAGAAAAAGATGGGAACAATTTAAGTGCCCATCAGTGGGAAATGCAAAGCAAAACAAGCCTGTGATCTAACAGATAAAGCCCGTAGACCAAAAACACTTGCGGCGGCTGGAGCCGTAGCCCCGCAGGTCGTGTTGTGAGCCCCAACAAGGCCAGGGAGTGATTTCCTTTCTACCTCCAAGCCCGTGGGGAATGCATGGAAACCCACAGTCGGGCCAGAGGGACAGCACAGCGGGGAGGGTGTTTGCCTTGCACGTGGCTGACCTGGGTTTGATCCCTTGAGCACCGCCAGGAGTAATTCCTGAGCGCAGAGGCAGGAGTAGCCCCCTGAGCATTGCTGGGTGTGACACAAAAAGAAAAAAAATACTTAAGTCCAGCGCAGTTCCAAAAAGGCTTTTACCAACTACCGATAATAAAACAAGCTCTGCCACTACAATCCAAGATAATGGGATTCCCAGAGCTCTACCTCTACCTCGTCAGTCCTCTTACATATACCCAAAAGCCAGAATCCTTTCTCTGGGAGGGTAGCTCAACGAATCAGCTTCTAGGTATAGATGTAGGGTGGTTTCACACTTGTTTCAGGTCTAGAATGATTATGCCAGGCCTAGTCCCTTCTTCGAAGCTATCTCATGTCGAAACACTGGACAGGAAAAGCTGGTATAAAGAAATAGATCTTAGTGGGTGTATAATCATGGGGAGAAACATCACAATTTCATGGGCTTCGTGCAATCTAGATGGTATCCACAGGGTCCTTATTTATCATCTGCACCAGTGTGATTTGAGGGCAAACTAGTATGATCCTTCCTTTAATCTTAAACGGTAGGGACTGGAGGCGATAGCACAGGTAGGCATTTGCTTTGCACATGGTCGACCGAGGTTTGATACCCAGTATCCCATGGTTCCTCAAGCACCACCAGGAGTAATTCCCGAGTGCAGAGCCAGGATAACCCCTGAGCATTGCCTAGTGTGACCCTCCCAAAAAATCTTAAGTGGTAGTCTCAACGTAGCCAGGGTGGTAGTCTCCTGGTAAATTCTAACTGTTCAATGCTGGGAACAGTGAAGCGAAATCTTATTAGCATGAACCCTGGCTTAAGGACATGTAAATAACTTAAACTCAAAGTAGATTAAATAGCAAAGATTCCAAACTAGCTAGGCCATGTCATCAAACAGGGTGTTTGCCTTGCATATGGCCAACCTGGGTTGGATCCCCAGGATCCAATATTGTTCCCTGAGCACCATCAGGAGTAACTGCTGAGTGCAGAGCCAGGAGTAACCCCTAAGCATTAAAAATTTACCAGATGAAACTCTTGCAGGGGGCTGGATCTGTGGTAAAGGGGCAATAGTGAATCGTGGTGTGACCCCTGGCACCCCATATGAGCCTAGCAGTTGTGATTCCCAAGGAGTGAGGGCCAGGAGTAAGCCCTGAGCACTGCCAGGAGTGGCCCCCAGACCAAAGAAACAAAACAACAACCCTATGATCTAATAGATAAAGCAGCACTTGATCACTTGACATCCCATTATTCATCGATTTGCTCGAGCAGGCACCAGTAACGTTTCCATTTGACCATGTCATGTGCCAGTGTAGCCCAATGGCATCTGGTTGCTTCAGGAATACAAAGAGCCTCAAACCGTTCAGGGTCTTGACGAAGAAGTCTGACCATCTCATAGGTGGGATCCAGTCGGTAACGGCTCTATCTAGTCCAGCGGTCATCTCCAAATCGCATTACATGTCCAGCCCATCTGATTTTTGATGCCTTGGCAAACAAGACAGCGACGGAGGTTGGAGCTCCGGATTCCTTCTTTCACTTGAGTGAGGCGTGATATTCCAAGCATAGCTCTTTCTTTTCTTTTTTTTCCTTTTTTTTTTTTTTTTTCTTTTTGGGTCACACCCGGCGATGCTCAGTGGTTACTCCTGGCTCTTTGGATTCCTCTCTGGGAGACCCGAATTAGACTCTGAGGGGAGACTGCACTCCTTCCCACCCTGCCTTCCTTTTACCTTTAGATGCCTCAGGCAGTGGATGGGGGGTATTCATCCACGCCGGCATGGTGTAGCCCAGCAAGATAAAGCATACGGACCAAAAAAGTGCTGTCTCAAAAAAAAAAAAAAAAAAAAAAAAAAGGCCGGAGCGATAGCCCAGCGGGTAGGGCGTTTGCCTTGCATGCGGGCCGCCCGGGTTCGCTCCCGGCATCCCATATGGTCCCCCGAGCACCGTCAGGAGTAATTCCTGAGTGAAGAGCCAGGAGTAACCCCTGAGCATTGCCGGGTGTGACCAAAAAAAAAAAAGGCGCTGTCTCAGGAATACACCCCCCTCCACTGCCTGAGGTATCTAAAGGCAAAAGGCAGCAGGTGGGGGAGGAGTGCAGGTTCCCCTCGAGTCTAAGAGCAGGCTTAGGGACCTGGGCTGGGGCGGGAGCTGAAGCCAAGGAGCATCCTGGGAGCTTCCTCCGCGCATCTCAGCTTTATCCTTATTATTATTTGGGGAGTCACGCCCATCCGTGCTCAGGTTGTTTTCGGCTCACACCCACCATTGCTCACGCCTCACTCCAGGTTGACTTATCACTTTTTTTTTTTTTTTTTTTTTTTTTGCTTTTTGGGTCACACCCGGCGATGCTCAGAGGTTTCTCCTGGCTCTGCACTCAGGAATTACTCCTGGTGGTGCTCGGGGGACCATATGGGATGCTGGGGATCGAACCCGGGCCGGCACAGGCCGGCCGTGCGCAAGGCAAACGCCCTACCCGCTGGGCTATCGCTCCAGCCCATATTTTGTTGGGGTTTATACCTTTGCGGTGCTCGGGGAACCTATGCGTTGTCAGGGGATGGAACCGGGGTCAGCTGTAGGCTAAGGGGGCTTTGACTCCGTTCTAGCTCTCTGGCCCTGCTCAGCACTCCCTGATATAATAAAGAATATTATAATATATAATATATTATAATATATAATAAAGAATATTATAATATATATAAAATAATATATGATATAATGAAGAATAAAGCGAGAGCAGGCCGAGACTGGCGCGACGCTTGAAGGAGTTGCCCAGGGGCCGACCACTGCGCTCGGGGTGTCTAAGCGGTGTCCGAGGGCTGCGCTCCGCGCTGGGGGTGTCCGAGGGCTGCGCTCTGCGCTCGGGGATGTCCGGGGGGCTGCGCTCCGCGCTGGGGGTGTCCGAGGGGCTGCGCTCTGCGCTCGGGGATGTCCGAGGGCTGCGCTCCGCGCTGGGGTGTCCGAGGGGCTGCGCTCTGCGCTCAGGGGATGTCCGAGGGGCTGCGCTCCGCGCTGGGGGGGTGTCCGAGGGGCTCCGCTCTGCGCTGGGGGTGTCCGAGGGCTGCGCTCTGCGCTCGGGGATGTCCGAGGGCTGCGCTCTGCGCTGGGGTGTCAAGGGGCTGCGCTCTGCTCTGGGGGTGTCCGAGGGCTGCGCTCTGCGCTGGGGGTGTCCGAGGGGCTGCGCTCTGCTCTGGGGGTGTCCGAGGGGCTCCGCTCTGCGCTGGGGGTGTCGGGGGGCTGCGCTCTGCGCTGGGGTGTCCGAGGGGCTGCGCTCTGCGCTGGGGGTGTCCGAGGGGCTGCGCTCCGCGCTGGGGGTGTCCGGGGGCTGCGCTCCGCTCTGGGGGGGTGTCCGAGGGGCTCCGCTCCGCGCTGGGGTGTCCGAGGGGCTGCGCTCCGCGCTGGGGGTGTCCGAGGGCTGCGCTCTGCGCTGGGGGTGTCGGGGGGCTGCGCTCTGCGCTGGGGATGTCCGAGGGCTGCGCTCTGCGCTGGGGGTGTCCGAGGGCTGCGCTCCGCGCGCGCTCGGGGATGTCTGAGGGGCTGCGCTCTGCTCTGGGGGGTGTCCGAGGGGCTGCGCTCTGCGCTCGGGGATGTCCGAGGGGCTGCGCTCTGCGCTGGGGATGTCCGAGGGGCTGCGCTCTGCGCTGGGGTGTCCGAGGGCTGCGCTCGCGCGCGCGCTCGGGGATGTCCGAGGGCTGCGCTCTGCTCTGGGGGTGTCCGAGGGGCTGCGCTCTGCGCTCGGGGATGTCCGAGGGCTGCGCTCTGCGCTGGGGGTGTCCGAGGGGCTCCGCTCTGCGCTGGGGGTGCACAGGGCGCTTGTATTCCCTCATTTTCTCGCGTCGCGAGCCTTTGCGTGCTCCGAGGCGGAGCTCACGGGGATAATCTCTTGCCTCGATTTG
This sequence comes from Cryptotis parvus, assembly GCA_021461705.1. NCBI lineage: Eukaryota > Metazoa > Chordata > Mammalia > Eulipotyphla > Soricidae > Cryptotis > Cryptotis parvus. Next base: position 13,426 of record JAJIBD010012396.1, read on the forward strand.
CATCAGCGCGGTGGGGGCGAGCGAACGAGCCGCGAGTCCTGGCCCCTGCCTGCGGGCCTGCCGGTCGGCGGCGCGGCGCGAAACACTTTTGTCTCCTGGCGGCCACCGTCGCACCAGCGTCAGGAGGTTTGGCCGCCGCCGGCCACCGTGCGTTTCCCAGTTCCGGCATCTCGCAGGTGTCTCGGGCTCCGGCAGGCGCGCCCGGCACCATGGAGCCCCGTTCAGCCCCGGCCTCCACTCTGCGGCCGGACGAGAAGTGGGGTGAGCAGGGCCCGGGTGGGATGGGGCTTCTCGGGGTCGCCGAGTGCGCTGTGGGGCGCGTCTCCGGGCTGTCGCTTCCGGCGGCGGACGCGGGGGCTCCCGCAGAGTCCTCGGATCATGCCCTGCCCGGACGATGGCCCTGGCGACCCCCCAGACGTGGTCCCGACGTGTCCCCTGGCGATCCCAGACGTAGTCTCCGACGTGTCCCGTGCCTTGGCTCCCGGCCTGTCCCCTCTGGTTCATGCCCCGGATGTCACCGCAGGCCCCAGGACCGCCTGGCTGTCCCCGCGCTGGGCCCCGGGTGCCAACAGCGCAGGGGAAGCCTCCGGAAGGGTCTCCGCCCTCACCACCCTCACCCCCTTCCCTCGCCCCAGATTCCGCCCTTTTCGCAGAGCTTGGCTACTTTCCTGACGCCGAGGACCCGCAGCTGGACGCCGGGAACGAGCAGTATGTAAGTGACCCCGGGACCGGCTGTCAGCGGGGACGGCCACCTGCTGGGAGGGACTTTGGGTCTGGCCTGACCAGACAGGACTCGGGGTGACCCTGGAGAGGTCCTTCAGCGCCATGCCGAGAGGGGTAAAGGGGAGACCATGGAGGGTCGTCACACCCCACCCAGGGCTGAAGTGAAGTGACCAGAACATGGGGCTGCGTCCCGTCTGGGCCTTCACTTTCGCCTCTGAGACCCCAGCGCAGGGCGGACCCTTGGGACAGCCTGTGGCTTTTCCTTTCGGGCTCGGGACCGTGGTGGAGAACGTGGGAATGGCGGTAACTCAGCAGCTGTTTCACAGGAGCCCGAGGCAGAAGAGGTGGTCGGGACCTCCCGAGTCCGCAGGGTGTGCTGGGCCGTGGCCTTCACTCACTGCTGCTGCTAGCCTGCACTCGGGAGTAGTGTTCAGGCTGGACGCGTGCTGTGACCCCACACAAGTCCCATGTTCTGCTGTCTTCTGGGTAGAGCCGTGCAAGGGGCGGGCAGACTCCATGGCTGAGCTTTGCACCCAGGAAGTCCCAGTGCCATGAGCGAGTCCCCAGTGCTCCGGGCTGTGCCTGCAGAGCTGTGCGTATGGCGCGCTGCAACTCGCATTATTTGCCTCTGACTCAGAAAGCTTGAGGAGTTTTAGGGTTTTGTTTTTCTTTTTGGGTCACACCCGGCAATGCTCAGGGGTTACTCCTGGCTCTGCACTCAGGAATCACTCCTGGCGGTGCTCGGGGGACCATATGGGATGCCGGGGATCAAACCCTGGTCAGCCACATGCAAGGCAAATGCTGGACTATTGCTTCGGTCCCAGTTTTAGGTTTTAGAAATGACAAAGTTGCTGGATTTTTTTAAATTTTTTGAAAGTAGACGTGAAGGAGGTGAAAGCACAGACAGAGGCGTGAGAAGAGGCCCGGTGGGCAGAGCTGTCTCCGAGCTAGCTGTCCCCAGCTCTCTGTGGACTACCTGCACCAATATCTGCTCAGTCAAGGGCCGGTTGATAAGAAAGCAGTTTCCTCTTGCTCCTTTTGTCCCGTTCTCAGTAAAATTCAGCCACATCCTAGGCATTTTGAAGTGACAGTGTTTTTCTATAAATGATTATGGAACGATTGTTAATCATTGCTGGATTAATTGTGGCCTTTGGCCTGCGGCTGGCCTCTCCGTGTCACCACTTTTATGTGACGTGTTCTCTGCCCTCGTCTCTAATTGCAGCAGTTTAAAATAGCAGCTGGCACCGCCTCTGTCACAGACGGTGAGGCTGTGGGATCAGGCAGCAGCTCGTGCGTGTGCGCACACTCGCACAGGCCTGCACACGTGCTCGGTGGAACTCATGCTTGGATCTGAGTGAAAAGGCATGACCAGGGGCCCGAGCGATAGCACAGGAGGCGTTTGCCTTGCACGCGCCCGCCTGAGTTCAATCCGCGGCATCCCATGTCCCCAGAGCACCCTGAGTGCAGAGTCAGGAGTAACCCCTGAGCATTGCTGAGCATGACCCAAAAAGAAAAAAAACATCAAGGGTCTGGAAAGATAGTACAGTGGGCAGGGCACATGCCTTGCACTGGGCCAACCTGTGTTCAGTCCCCAGTACTACATAGGAGGAGTGTTCCCTCAGCACAGAGCAGGAGTCAGCCCTGAGCACCACAAGGGTAGAGTCAAGAGGTGGGGCCTACAAGACCTGCTCCTGAGACCACTGTGTGTGGCCCAGCCTGGCCGCAGGTGGGAAAGGAGAAAAAACCGCAGCTCAGTCATTCGGGAAGTGGGTGTGCACAGATCCACCCGGCTCCACAGGAAGCAGCTTCCTGATTGGCAGGCGGCAGTAGTGACTGGTGATTTGCTTTTTAAGTGAATTTACTTCATTCTAACCTTTTTTTTTTTTTTTTTTGCCAATTTGAAATGTACAGGAAAACGCTTTTGATAATCTTGATTTCGATTTGGATCTGATGCCATGGGAGTCCGGCCTCTGGGACCTCAGTGGAGAGCCCTGCACAGGTGTGCTGGGACACCTGGGATGTGGGGACTCCCCTCTGCTGCGGCCGCCCTGCTTCCTGTGCGTGAGCGAGACGAACAGTCTCGGCTCTGCATTGATCCACAGCAGCTTTCCCAAACAACTTCCGCCTGATTCCTCCACTTTGAAGAATGGCTTTGGGTTTTCCAGCGGGAGGACACACTGGGCATTCGAGTCTGTGCTGTGGCCAGCGTCCCTGCCAGCTGGCTTTCACGGAGGCCAGTGTCCTAGACACATGCTCTCTGCGTCTCCAGCTCCTGGGGACTGTGGCTTTCACCGCACTGCTCCCGGCCTTCCCTGGAGCTCAGAGATCTGGGCTGATGTTGGGCTGAAATGTAGCCTTGTGTCTTATAGTGGGACGGCATCAAGACAGAACCGCTGTCCCTGTCCCCCTCGCCTTGCTCAGTTGGGCGTCTCCCGAGTCTGCGGCCTCTCCCTCCACCTCCTCCACACAACATGTGCCTGTAAGTCGCCCAGCCTGGCCTGCTTCTGCTCTGCGTGCAGGAGAAAGGGTCTGGGGCAAGAACGCGGTGCTCGCTCTGCCTTCCTCCTACTGTTTGCTGCTCCCTGCTCTCGGCTTCCTGCCCCCGGCGAGGGTCTAGGGTGTCTGTGGGACAAGAGGTATCTGTGGCAGTGACCTTTTGGCCGTGCAGCCTGTGGCCCCTTGCTCTGCCTCTGCACCAAGAATCTGCAGCTTCTGTTGAAGATGCTCCTTTGTCGGGGCTGAGGCGCTGTGACAGGCAGTGGTGGCGCAGCCTGGGACTGCCTTGTCTCTGGGCTTCAGGCGCTTCCCGTTCGTCTGGGTCTTGTGGGTCGAGCTTCTTCACAGCTGTGTCTGTTCTGCTCCAGGAGGAGTTGGACCTGTCCGCTGCCTCCCAGCCGTCCCCCTGTCCCTGTACGGGGAGAACTCTCCCGTGAAGGAGGACAAGCCGGTCATCGGACCTCAGAGCAAGCCTGGTATTCCTGCGGTCACCTCCACGCTGTGCCTGTCCCCATGGTGCTGGTGGTGTGGAGGGTTTGGGCGGGCGATGGCTTCTGCGCTGGTCTTTCTGTGGTGGCATCCTCACGGGAGGCATCCACCCCCTTGGACACGTGGCACCGGTCACCTCACTCAGCCCCCACCCGGCCTTTTCCCTGTCTCCCTGTGTCCCACCAAGGGGCCTCGCTCAAGTGTCAGAGTTGGGAGTATCCTCCGCCCGGGCCTGGGTGCTGTGCTCACGGCTCCTGGGTTTTTTCCCACCACAGAAAATGGACCCATTCCAAAGAGAAAAACGCAGATGAGTTCAAAGCCTTTAATTCAGCCCAAGCCCCTATTACTTCCGGCAGCACCGAAGGCTCCAGTGAACGCCAGCGTCCTGCAAAGGCCATCCTCATCCAGACGCTGCCCACACTGGTGCCCCTGGCAAAACAGCAGCCCCTCATCAGCATCCACCCGGCACCCGAAAGGTACTGTGCGCCAGCCTGGGGTCGCTGGGCCCTGGCACCCCGAAAGGTGCCGTGTGGCCAGCGGGAGTCGGTGGGCTCTCATGTACTCTTGGTTTGTTGGATGCTCGGAGGCCCTGGCTAGGGCTGCTGGGCTAAGGCGGGGGTCCTGCTGCATGGAGCAGAGGTCAGTGCTGCCCTTTGCTTCCTTGTTCCTCTCCAGGGTTCACTCTGCAGCCCTGTCTGGGAGGCTTGCCGGGACAGCAGCTTGTCCTGAAGAAAACCTGGGGCGGAGAGATAGTGCAGGGCTCAGATACTGGCCCGAGGACCACAGGCTGACCGTGGATCTTTTTTTATTTTATTTTTTAGCTTTTATTGGGTCACACCCAGCGACACTCAGGGGTTACTTCCTGGCTCTTTGCTCAGGAATTACTCCTGACAGTGCTCGGGGACCATATGGGATTCCAGGGAATCCCAGGTCGGCCGCGATGCAAAGGCAAATGCCCTCCCCGCTGTGCTATCGCTCCGGCCCCGACCGTGGATCTTGTTGCTGCATGTGAGGCTCCCATTTGTGCTCTTTGTTGGATTGGGCAGGTTAGACTTGGCCATTTCACTTTGCTGTGAAGTGATTCCTGAGCACCACTGGGTGTGGCCCCTCAGAAACAATGGGGCCGGGAAAGGAAACCATATTGGTGTGTGTTTGTTCTGCGTTCTGTGGTCTGTGAAGGACTGTTTTGGTTTGGCCATGTGCTCAGGGACTCCTCCTGACTGCTTGGGGATGGGTCCAGCGTCCTGCGGGCAGCTCTGAGTCGCCGAGTGATTCTGTCTGGCCCCAGCAGACTGTCCTTCGGGCGGCTGAGTCCAGAGCACCCACCATCTTTGGGGTGTGCTGGGGTCCCTGGCAGCGAGTCAGGCCTGGTCGCTGCACACTGCTCTCACCTGCTGGCCAGCTCCAGCAGCCCTGCGTGTGCTTCTGCACCCTGTCCACCAGGGGTCTTCGCAGACTCATATCTGTGGCTTTTTGTCCAACCGTGTCAGCAGCTGGTTGGAGTGAGGTCCCTGTTTGAGCCCCGTGGCCTGTAGAGTCCCTTGAGCCTGCCAGGAGTGACTAAGCACCTCCAGGTGTGCCCAAATCAGAAATTCAAATAATAAAGTCAGCCATGAGAGAGGACCTCCCATGGCTGATGGGAGCTCTCTGGCTCCAGGCCCCTGCCCTGCCCACTGCTGACCTGCTGTCTCCCTGCAGCGCAGACCATGCTGCTCTCACCACCCGCTGTGGTGCGGCTCCAGGCGCCCGTGTGCTGCCCTGTCCCCAGCCCTTGCTTGCTGTCAGCGGCGGAGCCACACAGCTGCCCAACCCCATGGTGAATGTGGTGCCGTGCCAGGGGCCAGCAGCCCAGCCAGTGGGAAAGTGTCCGTGGCTAAGCCCGTCCTGCCCAGTCCAGCAAGGAGCATGGGCTCAGACGTGAGTACCAGCAGCGTGTGACCGTGCATCTGGGTGTGTGGGGAGAATCTGTCAGCCTTAGAGGGAAAGTTCACTTAGCCAGCACCGTCCTCTCGGCTCACGGACCCCATGTGTCTCCTGAGAAGTGGCACCGGGCCTCCTCAGGCAGGTTAGCTTCCCCACCGCCAAGGCAAGGCGGTGAACTTCTCATGAATTCCTGAGCCTTGCCTGCCTGGTGTGGATGTAGGTGCAGGGCTGGAGCGGGAATGGGTGCCTGCTGTGAGCGGCCAGCGTGGGTCATGTCGCCCTGTATGCCTGTGCTCCTGGCCAGCAGTGGGCTGGGCCTGGCCGCTATGGCCATGCCCCTGCTGACGTGGCTCCCTCGTCTGGCTGCTGCCTGCTCAGCGCCTGCCAGCAGGCTGTGTGCTTCACATGTCTCACCCTGGTGGGCTGACCGAGCCCCTGAGCCTGCAGACCATGCTGCTGGTTTGAATTAGCCGCTCGCTCTGCCTGACCCAGCCCCTGCTGCGCTGGAGATGACTGACCTCATGCTCCGGGGGCCTCTTCTCCGGGCCCAGGGTGGGGCTGGAGCGTCCCAGTCCAGCAGTGCCCTCCAGTACACAGCCTGACCGGTGCTGGCGCCCTCGGAGTGGGGCAGAGGACGTGGGGACAGACGTGACTCCGCCATCTGCAGGGACTCTGCAGTGCTCTTGGGACACTCGTGTGGGTGCTCACAGCCACGTGTCCTCCCCACCCCCGGGGACATGCGTGCACCCACGCCTATGCCAAGGGAAAGGTCCCAGGTTGCTTCTCCAGGGAGGCCCGGGAGATGGTCAGCGGGGCAGCAGTTAGGTGGCTGAGTCCAGCCTTCCCTCCCTAGGCTGCCTTTGCCCCATGCCTTGATTTCCCTGTATAGAGCCTCTGGGCATACGGTAGGGGGCGAAGCCATGGAAGTGACGTCAGACCCCAAGCTGGGGTATTGGTGATGCAGCTGAGCATGCGTGTGACGTCAGACTGTATAGAGGTTGGTTTAGCAGCAGAGGCGGAGCTATACGTGAGATGTCAGGCTGTGAGGGTTGGTTTAGCAGGGGCGGCCCCCTGTGACGTCAGACCCCTGTGCCCTGCCCGCCCACAGATGGCTGTGCTCCGGAGGCAGCAGCGGATGATCAAGAACCGGGAGTCGGCCTGCCAGTCCCGCAAGAAGAAGAAGGAGTATATGCTGGGGCTGGAGGCCCGGCTGCGGGCGGCGCTGTCTGAGAACGAGAAGCTCCGCAGGGAGAACGGCTCCCTCAAGCGGCAGCTGGATGAGGTGGTGTCTGAGGTGCGTGCCTGGGGCCTGCCAGCTGGTCCCTCTCGCGGGCTACGGCTGCACGTAACGGGCTCCTGGTTACTTCCCCTAGAACCAGAGGCTCAAAGTCCCCAGTCCAAAGAGAAGGGCTGTGTGTGTGATGATCGTCCTGGTGTTTCTCGTGTTCAACTACGGGCCCACGAGGTGAGAACACGAGGCTGCGGGAGGGCGGAGGGGGGAGGAGGAGGAGGCCCCTTGGGTGTGGCCTCTCGGGAACTCTTCCCCACCCTCCAGCGCTCAGTGTGACCCCTTCTGTCACCACCGACGCTGATCTAGTGTTTCTTGACACGAGCTCAGGGGTGTATTGATTGTGATTTTGGTGATAGTTTGCAGGCGCACTGCGGTTCCCGCCATGCCTCTGCCTGTTCTCTGGGCACGGGCCTTCCACCCAGGTGACAGTAGCATAGCTCGCCCACTCAACGCCCCCCTTCTGTCCTCAGTGTGCTGGACCATGAGCCCAGAAGGACCAGCCCTCTGGGAGTCCTGCCAGTCAGAGGCGGCACCTTCTAGAATTCTCTGCTAAGGAAGCGCCAGACACATCGGACGGCGCCATCCAGACAAACCGGCACAGGTTAGAGGCGCTGTGTCCCTTGTGTGCTCATCCGACTCTGGAAAGGCGCCTCTGAGCCGGGCTATAGGGCTCAGCTGTTCTCCTGGGGAGGCTTGAGCGGGGCTATAGGGCTCGGCTGTTCTCCTGGGGAGGCTTGAGCCGGGCTATAAGGCTCGGCTGTTCTCCTGGGGAGGCTTGAGCCGGGCTATAAGGCTCGGCTGTTCTCCTGGGGAGGCTTGAGCCGGGCTATAGGGCTCGGCTGTTCTCCCTGGGGGAGGCTTGAGCCGGGCTATAGGGCTCGGCTGTTCTCCTGGGGAGGCTTGAGCCGGGCCATAGGGCTCGGCTGTTCTCCTGGGGAGGCTTGAGCCGGGCTATAGGGCTCGGCTTGTCTCCTGGGGGAGGCTTGAGCCGGGCTATAAGGCTCGGCTGTTCTCCTGGGGGAGGCTTGAGCCGGGCTATAGGGCTCAGCTGTTCTCCTGGGGAGGCTTGAGCCGGGCCATAGGGCTCGGTTTGTCTCCTGGGGAGGCTTGAGCTGGGCTGTAGGGCTCGGCTGTTCTCCTGGGGAGGCTTGAGCCGGCTATAAGGCTCGGCTGTTCTCCTGGGGAGGCTTGAGCCGGGCCATAGGGCCCGGCTGTTCTCCTGGGGAGGCTTGAGCCGGGCTATAGGGCTCGGTTTGTCTCCTGGGGAGGCTTGAGCTGGGCTGTAGGGCCTCGGCTGTTCTCCTGGGGAGGCTTGAGCCGGGCTATAGGGCTCAGCTGTTCTCCTGGGGAGGCTTGAGCCGGGCTATAAGGCTCGGCTGTTCTCCTGGGGAGGCTTGAGCCGGGCTATAGGGCTCAGCTGTTCTCCTGGGGAGGCTTGAGCCGGGCTATAGGGCTCGGTTTGTCTCCTGGGAGGCTTGAGCTGGGCTGTAGGGCTCAGCTGTTCTCCTGGGGAGGCTTTTCCCGCTCTGGGCCACGGCCGACCATGCTCAGTGTTCGGCCGTCTGGGCTCAGCATCCTGTCTCCGGCCGCTGTGCCAGGACACTCACCCAGAAGGACGCAGCTGCTTGTTGGCTGTGCTGGGCCCTACCGCAGTTTCTGCTGAATGGGTCTGTGCTGAGCGGTGCCTGCGGCTTCTTCCTGCCATGTTTCTGGTCCTTGTAAGAGTTGCTTTTGGAGAAACACTTCCCGCTGTGGTATTTTGTCTAGTCATTTGGAGCCTACATAGCACAGTGCCCACACGGCACATTTCTTGGCACTGGTGGCTTGGGAGGTGTCAGTTCCCTCTGGGGTCCTGTCATGACTGCCAGCTGCCAGTCTGTCCCCTCCCTGTGCCACACAGTACGGCTCCCTTTGTCACGCGACGCTGCCGACGGCCACAGATGTACTGTGGGCTGATCCCGGACTCCACGCGCCTCCCCTCCAGTACTGTACCTGGGCTCTGGGCGGGTCTGTCCCCAAGCCTGTGACTCGGCTGCTGCTGCTGTTTCAGGCCCCAGCACGCCGTGTCCGACGACAAAGCCCTGATGGTGCTCAGTGAGGAGCCTCTGCTCTACATCCCGCCGCCCCTGCCAGCCCCTCATCAACACCAGTGAGTCACTTAGGTGAGGACCGGCTGGGCACGGTGCCGCAGATGCCCGGGCCTGGGCATTCGGGAGCCTGGTGGTGGGTGGGCCTTGCAGGCAGAATCGGAGCCCCCAGAAGCGCTTCTTTGAGGTGTCACTTCTGCCTGTGGGTCCAGATTTTCTCCTCCCCAGAAGTGGCTTTGGCGCCCCCTGACGAAGTGTGGCAGCTGCGTGAGGTGGCGCGGCTTGGTGGCCTAGAGTGGTGCAGCTGTGTGGGAAGGGGCTGGCTTGGTTCCCGGCTCGCACGCTGGCGGCCGTGTAGGATCCGTTTCCTCCAACACAGCTGCCTCACTTTGACGGGGCGCCAAGATGCCACCGCCTCATACCTGCTGTGACTTGGGGTCTGCGGCCCATGGGCAGAGCTGTGCGCCCCCTGTAGGCAATGGGCTCTCCATAGACAGAGAGAAGCTGCAGGCCCTTCGCCTGTGCTGGTCTGTGCACAAAGGCCCCCAGCGCTGTAAGGCTTCCCTGTCCTCGCGCTCGGAGAGACCTTGGCTCTGTGCTTACACCCCATGCCATAGAACTTTCTCTCTGGGAACTTTCCCTGGCAGGTTGAACCATGAGCTTCGAGGCTGGGTGCACAGACATGAGGTGGAGAGGACCAAGTCGCGGAGAATGACTCACCACCAGCAGAAGAGTCGGGTCCTACAGGTGCATGTCTGGGCACGTCCCCATGCTGCTCGCACAACCTGGCCTGGAGCTCTAACCCTGACGGCCAGAAGTTCTGGCAGCCTCTTGTGTATGTCAGCAAGGGCCTCACTCTTTTGCTGACTGTAAATAACAGCTCACTGCTGAACCCAGCCTGTGAAAAAATGCCAAATAGGGTGTTTGGTCTTCTTCACGCCAGAGATCAGGGCCCCAACTCTGCCCTGCCCAGCAGGCCCTGAACAAGGTGCCCTCTGCTTCCCGCTAGCTCCAGGAAGTGCTCAGACCTGGCACTGCAGGGCCGCCTGGTGCCTTCAGAGCCAGAGTGAACCCAGGGGCACCGGGTGAGGTGTTTTCACCGGCATGCGGGGTGGGGAGCTGCTCTCCTGCCAGCTGCCTCCTCGCAGTCAGCTCTGTCATTGTGGGCCGCACCACCCTTCCTGATGGGCTGCTACAGCGGGCTTGGAAGACGCCTTTGGGCTTATTTACATCACTTTGTCATCTTCCTACTGTTAAACTCTGGAAAGTCGAGACTGGGTACAGCGGGAGGTGTGGCCGGAGTGCCCCCGGGGCTCTGAGTGATCTGACCTGTGTGTCTGGACTTCAGAGACCAGGGCCATGCCTGTCGCCTGATGGCTTCAGGGTGGTAAGTACCCTCCAGGCGGGCGGGGCTGGTGCTAGGTGCTCATGGATGTCTCTTCACAGGGTGCTCTCGAACAAGGCTCGGGGGTCCCAGCTCATGGCCGTCCAGTACACGGAGCCCAGCACAGTCAGGTGAGGATGGGCTCGCCAGCGCTCCCCCTCTGCCCCCACATGTCCGGGCAAGTCGTTCTGTCAGCTGCAGTGTCGCCTCTGTGCCTTTCTTCTCTATCTGAACCTGCTCCGGCTCCAGGAGCCGTGAGTCCTCCCAGACAGGACACAGCCCTCATCACCTATGACCGTCATCACCTGGCTGGTGCCTGTGAGGTGACCAGGTCTGACGTAAGCATGAGACCAACAGATGGCCATATGGGAGCCCACATCTGCTCAGTGAAGTCACTGCTGAGGTGAGGGTAGGGCTGAGGTGAGGGCAGGGCTGCTGAGGTGAAGGCCAGTGCTACTGAGGTGAGACCAGTGCTGTTGAAGTGAGGACAGTGCTGAGGTGAGGGTGGAGCTAAGGTGAGGACAGGGCTGCTGTGGTAAAGGCAGGGCTGAGGTGAGGGCAGGGCTGCTGAAGTAAGGGCAGTACTGCTGAGGTGAGGTCAGGGCTGAGGTGAGGATAGTGCTGTGGTAAAGGCAGGGCTGAGGTGAGGGCAGGACTGAAGTGAGGGCAGGGCTGCTGAAGTGAGGGCAGTACTGCTGAGGTGAGGGCAGTGCTGAGGTGAGGGCAGGGCTGAGGTATGGTCAGTGCTGAGGTGAGGGCAGGACTGTGGTGAGGATAGTGCTGAGGTGAGGGTAGGGCAGCTGAAGTGAGGGCAGTGCTTCTGAGGTGAGGGCAGGGCTGAGGTGAGGGCAGGGCTTCTGAGGTGAAGACCAGTGCTACTGAGGTGAGACCAGTGCTGTTGAGGTGAGGGCAGAGCTGAGGTGAGGTCAGGGCTGTGGTGAGGATAGTGCTGAGGTGAGGGCAGGGCTGAGGTGAGGGCAGAGCTGAGGTGAGGGCAGGGCTGAGATGAGGTCAGGGCTGAGGTGAGGGCAGGGCCGAGGTGAGGGCAGGGCCGAGGTGAGGGCAGGGCCGAGGTGAGGGCAGGGCTGAGGTGAGGGCAGGGCCAACATGAGGGCAGGGCTGAGGTGAAGGAAGAGTGGAGGTGAGGGCAGGACCTGCAGTGCTGAGGTGCTGGCCATTGTCTCGGGTGAAAGCATGTTCTGAGCCATGCTGGAGGAGACTCATCAGAGCAGCTCCGACAAGCTGGCTAAGTGGTAGCACAGCTGACAGTGCAGTGTGTGAGGAACAGCGACTGGTTGAGTCTGATCCCAGAAACCACAGGTCAGAGCTGGTCATGGTGACAGGCACTGGCTCTGTGCCTCTGAGCCACACGCGAGGCCATGATGTCAGACGGTGCCATCAGTGGAGCTTGGGAATCAAAAGGCCATTTGCAGTGATGTGCCGGGCCCCGACTAGGAACTAGGAGCCCAGACCCAGTGTGTGAGGACATAACCCTACCCCAAGCACTGGGGATCAAGGTACATAGAGTGGTGGGTGCTGAACGAGCTTTAGGGTACTAGAGTGTGAGGTGCTAGAGCAAGGTCAGGGTGTGTAGAGAGGGGAGGTGCTAGAGCAGTGTTGGGTACTGAAGTGCCAGCGTGCTAGAACGTTGGTATTCGAGCAAGCTTAAAGTGCGAGTGAGTGGCAGGGGTGAGGGGCAGCCGCAGTGAGCCGCGTCCTTCCAGAGTTGACCTAGGCTTCTTGGTGTGAGGAACATTTCTGCCAAAGTGGTCTTGGAGTCAGCCCAGACTTACCTTCGGCTTGCTTGCAGGGGTCTCTGCAGGGGCTGTTTCTGAGCCGTCCACGGCCGCTCTGTGGGGGCTATTGCCGGAGTTCACCTGTGCGGCCCTTCTCTCTCCTGCCCAGGAACCCCGGGAACGAGCTGCAAGTGTACTCCGCCTCCCCAGGAGCTACCAGGGCTTCTTCGACGCCATTCGCAGGGAGGGGTGACACATTCTACGTTGTTTCGTTCAAGAGGGTGAGTCTGCTCTGAGAGAATGTCCAGCGTCACATATGGGGCCTGAGCCTGGGGGTGCAGGCGGAAGGGTCCCTAGGGGTGATGGCCGGATGGGCTGACGTGCGGTGTCTGCTGTGTGAGCCACTGTGTGAAATGGACAGAGCTGTGTGGCCCCGAGTTTCCGTTAGTGAGCTGAACCCACGTCCACTCGGGCTCTTTGTCATTGCCTCAGTCACGTTCTCGCTACCTGGCACTCGGCGCCTTCACGGTCTTTTCTTTTTTTCCTCTTTTTTTATATTTTTGCTTTTTGGGCCAAACCCAGCGATGCTCATGGGTTACTCTTGGCTCTGCACTCAGGAATCACTCATGGCGGTGCTCGGGGACCATATGGGATGCTGGAGATTGAACCCAGGTCAGCTATGTGCAAGGCAAACACCCTCCCCTTTGTACTATCACTCCGGCCCCTGCACGGCCTTTTTATGGAGCTCTGGGCTGGTGGCCATGGGGCCTGGGCAGACTCCCCCAGAGGTCCTCCCGGGAGTGGGGCTCGCCCTGGTTCTGTGGGCTCCCAGGTGCTGTTCTCTCCTTCCCCCAGTGCTTCCTCCTGAGGCCAAGGGTATGTCCCGCGATGCCGAGGCAGCGTTGGAGCTTAGCTGTTGTGGTGAGCGGGGTCACGGAGCCGTAGCTGGCGTCGTGTCCTGGCTGCTGCCCTCATACTCCAGCCTTCTCCTGAGGAGTCAGACCAGGGACTTGGACCATGGACAGCCAGGGAGACAGGACACTTCTTTGTCCTCACGTCGCGTTTTGTGGGGTCTGTGCTTCAGTGTCTGTTTGGGATCCCCATCAGCTCATGTGTGCAGCGTAGCTGCTGTCTGTCTGGCACTTTGGAACTGCGGTGCGCACAGGGTTTCGGTAAGGCCCAGGGCTTGGCAGCCGCCTACGAGCCCTGGCGCTGAGCACACACTGGCTTGTGCAGGAAGCGTGGCTTGGTCGGGGCTCCCTGGAGGCAGAGCGGGAGGAGACTGACCTGCAGGCTAGGAGGGTGCGGGGGTGCTGGAAGGCGTGTCGGGGCCTGGGAGTTGCAGGAAAGGAAGGCCCAGGACTACTCAGGTTCAAGGCAGTTGGTGAGATCTTGACAGGTGGGATGGCCCGTGACCAGGCCACAGCTTAGCCACATGAGTGGGGCCTTTCCGGGACATACAAGAGCCCCTTTTGGTAGGGACCCCAGGCAGGAGAGACCCACGATATCTCTGAGCAACACCGCTTCCTTATCTCCATCCTCACACCTTTAGCTTAAGTCTTTCTCAACTGTAATGAAACATGAATAAAAGTCTTGGGCCAGAGAGAGTAGAGTTGGGGGGCGCTGCCTTGCATATGACTGGCCTGGGTTCCATCCCTGCCACCCCATATGGTTCCCTGAGCCCTCCAGAACTGATTACTGAGTACAGAGCCAAGGATTAGTATGGCCTGGTATGGTCCCAAAACCAAAACCAAAGTCTTTGAAGACTTAACCAAAAAAAAAAAAGCAAGTTTCCTCCGGAGTAGGTCTAAGATACTTCCCCTTTCCTCCGGAGTAGGTCTAAGATACTTCTCCTTTCCTCCGGAGTAGGTCTAAGATACTTCTCCCTTTCCTCCGGAGTAGGTTAAGATACTTCTCCCTTTCCTCCGGAGTAGGTTAAGATACTTCTCCCTTTCCTCCGGAGTAGGTCTAAGATACTTCTCCCTTTCCTCCGGAGTAGGTTAAGATACTTCTCCCTTTCCTCCGGAGTAGGTCTAAGATACTTCTCCCTTTCCTCCGGAGTAGGTTAAGATACTTCTCCCTTTCCTCCGGAGTAGGTTAAGATACTTCTCCCTTTCCTCCGAGTAGGTTAAGATACTTCTCCCTTTCCTCCGAGTAGGTTAAGATACTTCTCCCTTTCCTCCGGAGTAGGTTAAGATACTTCTCCCTTTCCTCCGGAGTAGGTCTAAGATACTTCTCCCTTTCCTCCGGAGTAGGTTAAGATACTTCTCCCTTTCCTCCGGAGTAGGTTAAGATACTTCTCCCTTTCCTCCGGAGTAGGTCTAAGATACTTCTCCCTTTCCTCCAGAGTAGGTTAAGATACTTCTCCCTTTCCTCCGGAGTAGGTTAAGATACTTCTCCCCTTTCCTCCGGAGTAGGTCTAAGATACTTCTCCCTTTCCTCCGAGTAGGTTAAGATACTTCTCCCTTTCCTCCGGAGTAGGTTAAGATACTTCTCCCTTTCCTCGGAGTAGGTTAAGATACTTCTCCCTTTCCTCCGGAGTAGGTTAAGATACTTCTCCCTTTCCTCCGGAGTAGGTTAAGATACTTCTCCCTTTCCTCCGGAGTAGGTTAAGATACTTCTCCCTTTCCTCCGGAGTAGGTTAAGATACTTCTCCCTTTCCTCCAGAGTAGGTTAAGATACTTCTCCCTTTCCTCCGGGTAGGTTAAGATACTTCTCCCTTTCCTCCGGAGTAGGTTAAGATACTTCTCCCTTTCCTCCGGAGTAGGTCTAAGATACTTCTCCCTTTCCTCCAGAGTAGGTTAAGATACTTCTCCCTTTCCTCCGAGTAGGTCTAAGATACTTCTCCCTTTCCTCCGGAGTAGGTCTAAGATACTTCTCCCTTTCCTCCGGAGTAGGTTAAGATACTTCTCCCTTTCCTCCGGAGTAGGTTAAGATACTTCTCCCTTTCCTCCGGGAGTAGGTCTAAGATACTTCTCCCTTTCCTCCGGAGTAGGTTAAGATACTTCTCCCTTTCCTCCGGGAGTAGGCTCTAAGATACTTCCCCTTTCCTCCGGAGTAGGTCTAAGATACTTCTCCCTTTCCTCCGGAGTAGGTTAAGATACTTCTCCCTTTCCTCCGGAGTAGGTTAAGATACTTCTCCCTTTCCTCCGGAGTAGGTCTAAGATACTTCTCCCTTTCCTCCGGAGTAGGTTAAGATACTTCTCCCTTTCCTCCGGAGTAGGTCTAAGATACTTCTCCCCCTTTCCTCCCGAGTAGGTCTAAGATACTTCTCCCTTTCCTCCGAGTAGGTCTAAGATACTTCTCCCTTTCCTCCGGAGTAGGTTAAGATACTTCTCCCTTTCCTCCGGAGTAGGTCTAAGATACTTCTCCCTTTCCTCCCGAGTAGGTTAAGATACTTCTCCCTTTCCTCCAGAGTAGGTCTAAGATACTTCTCCCTTTCCTCCGGAGTAGGTTAAGATACTTCTCCCTTTCCTCCGGAGTAGGTCTAAGATACTTCTCCCTTTCCTCCGGAGTAGGTTAAGATACTTCTCCCTTTCCTCCGGAGTAGGTTAAGATACTTCTCCTTTCCTCCGGAGTAAGTCTAAGATACTTCTCCCTTTCCTCCCGGAGTAGGTTAAGATACTTCTCCCTTTCCTCCGGAGTAGGTTAAGATACTTCTCCCTTTCCTCCGAGGTAGGTCTAAGATACTTCTCCCTTTCCTCCGGAGTAGGTTAAGATACTTCTCCCTTTCCTCCGGAGTAGGTTAAGATACTTCTCCCTTTCCTCCGGAGTAGGTTAAGATACTTCTCCCTTTCCTCCGGAGTAGGTTAAGATACTTCTCCCTTTCCTCCCGAGTAGGTTAAGATACTTCTCCCTTTCCTCCGGAGTAGGTCTAAGATACTTCTCCCCTTTCCTCCGGAGTAGGTTAAGATACTTCTCCCTTTCCTCCGGAGTAGGTTAAGATACTTCTCCCTTTCCTCCGGAGTAGGTCTAAGATACTTCTCCCCTTTCCTCCAGAGTAGGTTAAGATACTTCTCCCTTTCCTCCGGAGTAGGTTAAGATACTTCTCCCTTTCCTCCGGAGTAGGTCTAAGATACTTCTCCCTTTCCTCCGGAGTAGGTTAAGATACTTCTCCCTTTCCTCCGGAGTAGGTTAAGATACTTCTCCCTTTCCTCCGGAGTAGGTTAAGATATTTCTCCCTTTCCTCCGGAGTAGGTTAAGATACTTCTCCCTTTCCTCCGGAGTAGGTTAAGATACTTTCTCCCTTTCCTCCGGAGTAGGTTAAGATACTTCTCCCTTTCCTCCGGAGTAGGTTAAGATACTTCTCCCTTTCCTCCAGAGTAGGTTAAGATACTTCTCCCTTTCCTCCCGGAGTAGGTCTAAGATACTTCTCCCTTTCCTCCGGGAGTAGGTTAAGATACTTCTCCCTTTCCTCCGGAGTAGGTCTAAGATACTTCTCCCTTTCCTCCAGAGTAGGTTAAGATATTTCTCCCTTTCCTCCGGAGTAGGTCTAAGATACTTCTCCCTTTCCTCCGGGAGTAGGTCTAAGATACTTCTCCCTTTCCTCCGGAGTAGGTTAAGATACTTCTCCCTTTCCTCCGGAGTAGGTTAAGATACTTCTCCTTTCCTCCGGAGTAGGTCTAAGATACTTCTCCCTTTCCTCCAGAGTAGGTTAAGATACTTCTCCCTTTCCTCCGGAGTAGGTTAAGATACTTCTCCCTTTCCTCCGGAGTAGGTCTAAGATACTTCTCCCTTTCCTCCGGAGTAGGTCTAAGATACTTCTCCCTTTCCTCCGGAGTAGGTTAAGATACTTCTCCCTTTCCTCCGGGGTAGGTCTAAGATACTTCTCCCTTTCCCTCCGGAGTAGGTTAAGATACTTCTCCCTTTCCTCCGGAGTAGGTTAAGATACTTCTCTCCCTTTCCTCCGGAGTAGGTTAAGATACTTCTCCCTTTCCTCCGGGAGTAGGTTAAGATACTTCTCCCTTTTCCTCCGGAGTAGGTTAAGATACTTCTCCCTTTCCTCCGGAGTAGGTCTAAGATACTTCTCCCTTTCCTCCGGGAGTAGGTTAAGATACTTCTCCCTTTCCTCCGGAGTAGGTTAAGATACTTCTCCCTTTCCTCCGGAGTAGGTTAAGATACTTCTCCCTTTCCTCCGGAGTAGGTCTAAGATACTTCTCCCTTTCCTCCGGAGTAGGTCTAAGATACTTCTCCCTTTCCTCCGGAGTAGGTTAAGATACTTCTCCCTTTCCTCCGGAGTAGGTCTAAGATACTTCTCCCTTTCCTCCGGAGTAGGTTAAGATACTTCTCCCTTTCCTCCGGGAGTAGGTTAAGATACTTCTCCCTTTCCTCCGGAGTAGGTCTAAGATACTTCTCCCTTTCCTCCGGAGTAGGTTAAGATACTTCTCCCCTTTCCTCCGGAGTAGGTTAAGATACTTCTCCCTTTCCTCCGGAGTAGGTTAAGATACTTCCCCTTTCCTCCGGAGTAGGTCTAAGATACTTCTCCCTTTCCTCCGGAGTAGGTTAAGATACTTCTCCCTTTCCTCCGGAGTAGGTTAAGATACTTCTCCCTTTCCTCCGGAGTAGGTTAAGATACTTCTCCTTTCCTCCAGAGTAGGTTAAGATACTTCTCCCTTTCCTCCAGAGTAGGTTAAGATACTTCTCCCTCGGGCCTAAAGCCCATTTCCTCAGGACCAGAGTGGCCGTGTTGTTCCTGTGCTCTTCCCTGGCTAGCCCCTGGGGGAGGCACGCGCCGCCTCAGAGCTCTGATTGGCCCGTGTTGCTTTCGGCAGGCCCCTTGAGGCCCACAGAGCAGAGTTCGGCCTTGCCCCCTGGGCTCAGGTTTCTCTTTCCTCATGCTACTGCCAGGGCCGGTTTCTGTCCCTGGAGGCCACCCGCTTCCTCCACAACCTGGTTTTGTTCTTCTGGAGTTCATAATAAGGAAAATGGTGTCCGTGAAAGTCAGCCTCCGGTCTGGAAGGGATTTCACATGAATGGGCAGCAAGGAAAGATCCCAGAGCATGCCTCTGTGTGTGTGTGTGTGTGTGTGTGTGTGTGTGTGTGTGTGTGTGTGTGTGTCTGTGTCTGTGTCTGTGTGTGTCTGTGTGTCTGTGTGTGTGCCTGTGTGCCCATGTCTGTATACATGCGTCTCTGCGTATGTGTGTGTGTGGGGGGAGGGGGAGGGCGTAAGGCCAGGAAGGACACAGATGCACAGAACAGATTCAGGGAAAACTGCTGTGGTTGTTCATTGATGCTCAAGCTTGGGGCTTGGTTTTTTTTTTTTTTTCTTTTTGGGTCACACCCGGCGATGCTCAGGGGTTTCTCCTGGCTCTGCACTCAGGAATCACTCCTGGCGGTGCTCGGGAACCATATGGGATGCCGGGATCGAACCCGGCCGGCATGGGCTGGCCAAGCAAGGCAAACGCCCTACCCGCTGGGCTATCGTTCCGTGGGGCTTGTGTTTTATTTTTGACAGATGTCATAGAAGAAACAAATCAGTGCTTGTTTCTCAGCACCATCAATGTTTTCTGTTTAAAGCAAAGTGTGGAGAGAGTTGGAAAATGTGTTTGCAGTAGGACTATGGGAACGAGTGTATGGGATTAAAACCAGATTGAGATGAGTAAAGCAGACGGCAGTTGGGCAGCCGGGCTCTCTGGCCTCAGGCAGGAGCTGCTTTCCCTCTTGGGAAGCTCCGGACAGTACTGGCAGCTTCCAGATGGCGCCTCGTGGTGGTGGGAGCTCTGGACTCTCCCTCCCAGGGGGTCAGATTGCCAGAATGTCTTGCGTCTGTGTATGTGCACATGTGTGTTTGCATGTGTGTCTGTGCATCTGTGTATCTGTGTGTCTGTGCATATATATATGTGTGTGTGCGTCTTTGTGTGAGTGTGTTCATGATGGGGCAGGGCCTGTCCCAAGGGTGGGTCTTCCCAAAGGAGGGATGTGGCTTTCGGTCAGCGCCACCCTTCTGGCCCCCTCTGCGTTTGCAGTGTGGCAGGTCCTCCAGGAAAGCTTGTTGACTCACACCCCTCACATCTGAAACATAAATAGCTAGTATTCTAAGGGACTGGTTTAAGCTCTTTGGGCTATAACTTGCCCAGAAATAAAGAAGCAACAGTGCCTTGCAGGGTAAGCGGGCCTGACATGCAGCTTAAGGGTTATGGCTCTTTCTCTTCTGAGCCATGTTTTATGGGCCAGAAATTGAATAACTCCATTTTGGTAAGCCCAAGCCTGAGGAGGAACCATATGGGATCTGCCTCTTGGGTTCCCTTTGACGTTCCCCCAGGGTTGCTCATTCTCCTTCCTCTGAAATGTGCTTTGAGTTAGTGACTTTGGGGTCCCTCAGGTGGACGTGTAGCAGTTAGGAGAGTGAGCTATGGAAAGCCCATTTGACTTATAAGGGGACAGTGCAGCTGAGATCTGGGGTCTGCTGCACCCCCTCCCCCCAGGTGTCCCTATCACTATCACTATCTTCCCGTTCATCATCTATTTGCTAGAGTGGGCACCAGTAATATCTCCATACGTCCTGTCTCATGCTAGTAGAACCCAAAGGCATCCGCTTGCCCAGGAACATAAAGAGCCTCAAACCATTATATTAGATCATGGGAATGACCTAATATAAATGTTACTGGTATTTGGCATATCAAATATGACACAAGCAGCTTGCCAGGCTTGCCGCAGGTGGCATACTCTTGTAGTCATCTCTAAATAAAGCAATTATTGATAAACTACGCTGCCGCTTAGCGGCCAGGCTGTGATAGTTTGGTCTGCTGGGTGGAGTTGTGACTAGAAAGAAGTCCGGATGTGGAAAACGGCGGCCTCCATTGAGTCGGGGAGTCGTCTTGTTGTGAGGCCCTGCTGGGGTGGCAGGCCAGGGCTAGAACCCGCCATGCCTCCCGGGCGCCTCATGTGCAGCTGGGCACAGGGAGAGCAAGTAGCAGCTCTGCCCCATGTCTGAGAGTCTCTGGTTCGGCATACCTGGGCCGGATTGAAAAAAAAACTGCTGCAGGGTGGGAGTCGATGACCCGGCTGTGATAGGCTGGTCTGCTGGGAGAAAGAAGTCCGGATGTGGAAAACGGTGATCTTCATGGAGTCGGGGTGGTCGTCTGGCTTGTTGTGAGGCTCTGCTGGGGTGGCAGGCCAGGGCTAGAACCCGCCATGCCTCCCGGGCGCCTCATGAGCGGCTGGGCACAGGGAGAGCAAGCAGCAGCTCTGCTCCATGTCTGAGAGTCTCTGGTTCAGCATACCTGGGCCGGATTGGAAAAAAAACTGCTGCAGGGTGGGTGTGGATGACCCGGGCTGTGAGTGTCTGGTCTGCTGGGTGTCCAGATGGACCTTTATAAGGGGGAGGAGGTGGCAAAAGCTCTTCCCGGAGCGTGAACCCGCCTCTCAGGTTGCCGTGGAGTCGTATGTGTAGACAGGGAGGAGACTGTCGCACTTTGTCAGGTTGTTGTGAGAAATCTCTTTAGTGTCTCGGCTAGTGGGAGCCAGCTGGAGCCTCACAACCCCCTTCCTCATTGGTCATTTCTTTCTGGTTGAAACACAAGATGGTCTGGCCCTGTGCAGATAGTGATAGCAGGGCTGGGCCGGGAAGGACTGTTTGAAACACCTTTGGAGATAATTGTGGGCAGACGCAAGGTTCCAGCAAGTCACTTTTAGGTAGGTGCTGGGGTCTCCTGCAGACGCACCCAGCCAAGCTGCTGATATCCCTTTATCTGGGCAGTTTGTGTCCTGGATTTCGTGGCTTTTCCAGCCATGGATGCTTTCGAGTCCTCCCTGGAAGGTGTTGGGAAGGTCCTGGATTGGGAGCGGGGGGCGGACTTTCCTGAGCCTGGTGTTTAGGGCGAGTGAGGTCAGCAGTGACACCAGCCGTTTCCCTGAAGGTTTTTATTTTCTTGTCTTGCTTTTTTTGGGTCAGGGGTTACTCTTGACCATATACCTTTATACAGGAATGCTCAGGGGCTATTCCTGACTCTGCACTCAGGAATTACTCCTGGCGGTGCTCGGGGGACCATATGGGATGCCGGGGGTCAGCTGCATGCAAGGCAAACACCCTTCCCTCCTGTACTATCGCTCTGGCCCCCGGAAGTCTCTCGATTCACTTTCCAGGAAAGGTATATTTGTTCTTGGTCTTAGGGCCACACTAGGGGTGCTCAGGGAATGCTAGTGATCCCCATGTCTCCGTGGGTCACTTCTAATGGGGTGCCGAGGCTCGAATCCTGGCCAGCGCCACCTCACCGTCCTGACCGTCTCTCCCGACATACAGGGGAAGCATTTATTCAGTGATCCAGCCTCGGCCACCTAGACGGGCTCAAAAAAAAAAGCTGGACTCAGCACAAGAGGGTGCCCCTGGTGGTTCTCCCTGGGTGCCCCCATGATTTGGGGTGCGGCTGGCTGCTCTGTGAGCTCCTGTGGAAGCTGAGCGAGGGTCTGCTCAGGGCTGCGGGCAGAGCCGGGTGTGTAGGGTGTGAGTGTGGGGCCGTGAGCTCCCCACTGCCATCCTGCCAAGGGCCCCTGAAGCATCCATGCGAGCTTCCCTCAGAGTTTATGGGTGGTGGGCCTGGTATTTGTTCCCGTGTGGCACAGACACTGGGCCCCGCCACCCCTCAGCTGAGACAGCAAAACAACACCGGGCCCTCTTCACACTGGTCCTGGGCTCAGCCTCTGCCGTCCCTGCACCCTCGGGCCAGTCTCACTGGGAGCGGCAGCTGTGTTTCCTTGGGTATCCCAGCTGGCCGAGGCCACTCTAGGCAGCCTCCCTGGTGGGCTTCACGGCTTTAGGGGGATGGAAGCCCACCCCCCCTGTCTGAGCTCCTCTAGTCTAGGCAGCCTCCCCGGTGGGCTTCACGGCCTGCAGGGAGATAGACGCACACCCCCTGCTTGTTCACACACTTCTCTCCCCTGCAGCTCAGGATTGGTCTCAGAGTGACACTCACCCTGAGTTGCCCTTTGTTGTGTCTGTGTCGCCCCTGTTGTATAGCAGCAACCTCGCAGCTTTGGGGGAAACAGCGGGATGGGGCAGGGGTCCCTCCTACCCACGGTGCCCCCCTCCCCATCTCAGGGCACCCAGGACAGCCAGGTGGCTGGTGGTCTGGACTTGCTCACAGGAGAGGGTGGGCTAAGAAAGTGTATTCTGGGGGGCCCTTGGAAGCCAGTAAGAAACTGTTACGATTGTATCTTATACTATAGAAGAGTAATATTTTCAGATAAGATCTTAAAATTTAGAGACTTGTTTCAAGTCACTTTAAAATGGTGACTGTGGAGCATTTGCCTTGCATGCGGCTGACCTGTGTTCGATTCCTGGGATCCCATTTGGTTCCCCCGAGCTCTGCCAGGAGTAATTCCTGAGTGCAGAGCCAGGAATAATCCCTGAGCCTAGCCGGGTATGACCCCAAAAAGCCAAATAAATAAATAAATAAATTTTAAAAACGGTGATTGCAAAGCCAACACAAAGTATACTTTCCTCTTGTTTATGATTAGACGGCGTCTGGGCAGTGAGGCCCCATGAACCCCTAATGACATGTTTGCACAGCTTTCCCCGGTCTGCTGCTAGAGCATGGAAAGCTCGCGTAGCTTCGGGTTTTATTTTCCGTGTACTCAGCAGATGTTTGTTCAAGAGCTGTTTAATGAATGTTGACGACATGCCAAGAGCTGGGGAGTGCAGGCGGGGAGGTGGGGCATGTGTAGGGAATTGGGGGGCGGTTCAGGCCAGGCCAGGCCCAGGTGCAGGGGCTGCAGGTACTGCCCAGGGCGCAGGAGTGGCCGTGGGGACAGACGCAGCCTCTGCTCGGGCTTGGTGCAGACCAGGAGAAGCAGCCCCACTGACAGATGTGCTGGCTTCCAGGCACAGATAACAGCTGACTCAGAAGGCTGGGCCCAAGGCGGAGCCCTCTGGCGAGAGCCAGTCTGGAGGCAGGAGGTTTTCCCACCCCACGCTGCTGAGTGCCCACTGGCATACGCCACTGCAGCCTGGTCCTTCAGACACGTGAAGCCTGACCACGGGCCGGACGTTCAGGCCCTTGCCTCAGCATCTGACGGCTCAGGGTTCTTGTGGACACTGTTGAGGTTAGCGCCTCTGGCTGGGGTTCCAGTGCTGCCTCTCCTGCCCCTCACCTCCCTCCTCTCCTCTCCTCACCTCCCTCCCTCCTCTCTCCTCTCCTCACCTCCTCTTCTCTCCTCTCCTCTCTCCTCACCTCCTCTTCTCTCCTCTCCTCTCCTCACCTCCCTCCTCTCCTCCCCTCTCCTCTCCTCTCCTCACCTCCTTCCTCTCCTCTCCTCTCCTCCCACCTCCCTCCTCTCCTCTCCTCTCCTCCCTCCCTCCTCTCCTCTCCTCACCTCCCTCCTCTTCTCTCCTCTCTCTCCCTCACCTCCCTCCTCTCTCTCTCCTCTCCTCACCTCCCTCCTCTCCTC